>CAEGAD010081484.1:0-30375 GCA_903067055.1 Poeciliopsis paucimaculata | reverse complement strand
TATAAAAACTGTCAGTTTACCTAAAATATTTTCTCTCCGAAAAATTTTTTTTATGTAACATTAAAACATGAAAACTGTAAAGGTTGCTCAGTTTTGAAAGTGTTTTATTTTGTGTATTTAATTGGAGTCCCAGCAAAATATCAATGAGGAAGCAGACATGTTAAAAACAGAAGTGTTGGAGTGGATAATATTAATTTATAATTTAAGCTTGTCCATCCATAAGCTGATGAATTTACTGGTCATTTAGCTCAGAACAGAAAACTATGACTAAAGTCAGTAATGAAATGTCCCTCCAACACTCACAGACTTGCACTGAATCCCTTAATGCTGCAGATGAGATTATGAAAATGTAAATAACTAAAATGTAATTGTTAACATTTACAGATTTACTTAAAATTTCACTCTTCTAGATCTACCTACTCTTACACGGGTAACTGCACTAATTTTCTGGATCTGCTGAGTCTACCAGGCCTGGACTATGATAAAATAAAAATAGCCTGAGATGGAGCCGTCAGGAGCTCCTTAAATGGCAGATCAGATCAGATCAGATCAGATCAGACAAAGACCAGCAGCAGCAGACGCTCGTGTTCAGAACAGTTCTTCAGATCCTCGACAGCAGATAATCTTCTGACAGAAGGTTTGGGGTGAGTGAAAGCGATGATCAGAAAGTTTGAGCATCCGGACGAGGATTTCCGAGTGTCAATGCTCAATCTTCAAGCAGGGAGATTAAAAAGGGAATTGCATCTTAATCCAAAATAATCCAAACAGCACGGACCCTCCAAGTTGCTCCAAGTTGTTCGGAGGTCCGACGGCTGCGTCCATCAACGGCAGGATTACGGTTAAAATTAGCACGAGAACTGGGTGGTTAATTTGTGTTGAAGCTGCGAGGAGATGATTAATCTGTCAGGAAGCTGCAGGAGATCAAATTGTGATTAAAGTCAGAAACAACAAGAGTGTTTCTGGGACTTCTAGTGAGAGGTCAAAGATTTTACAGTCAGTCTCCAGAACTCTGCTCTAAATCTAGTTCACATTGTTTATTAAATACATTTTAATGCTGTTAGACAATAATAGATCTAAAGAGCACTGCTTATTTATTCTACACCTTACCTGGGTAAATAAAGGGTTTGTTGGCATCTTAAACACTAATAAGCTATAATAAGACTGGAGGACATGTCTATTTCCTGGAGCAAATGTTTTCTGAGGACCTACAGACTGAAGGAACATGTAAATCGAATCATTCAGTCTGTTTTTAACCCACAGAAATGTTTCTGTGGTGGTTTCACATGAAGCTGACAGACTTCATAATCACTTAATTATGAAATTAAAACATTCTGATGTATTTTTATGCCCTGGATAACACGAGATGGGATAAATATTGAGAACACTTTTTTTTATTCAGATTGTTTTATTGTTTATCTGATGAAGCTCAACTTGCCTGCAGAAACGAAAGTGTTTTGTAATTAAAGAAAACATGTTAATCTGGGTGTTAATGAATGTTGTTGGGGCCCTTAGAGGCCCCTCAGGAAACCGATGTCCCTGTGCTTCTGCTCTGTCGCCTTTGCAATAATTCTGGTTGTCTGAATAGTAGAGATCTCAGTGGCATCTGCAGAAGTTTCTGTGAACTTCAGTGTTTCTGAAGCTGCTTCTTTCCGTCACTCCGTGTGTCTTTCTGTCAGTATTTATTGTGCATCACAAAACTATTCAACCCACTGAGCCGCTTTACACATCTGAATCTTTCTTTGTGCAATAACTCAACTTCAATCTCTCCGTTTTATTTCTGACAAGGTTTCTTCCATTTTCTGATCCACTTTGACAAGCTTCCAGTGACACATTGTGTTTAGTTACTTTCTTTTCAATGACCTTAGAGAAACTGTTGCCTTTGGCTTGGAAATCTGCTGACAGTCTCTGACACACCAGTATCCATTTCTCAGAGAGGCGATTGCATTGCATGAAGCTGTAACACCAAGAGGCCCTGCCTGCAATATCTTTTATATTTATCTCCTTGACGATTACCAGAGCATGGAGATGTACCGCCACCACTGACCTCTCCCTGCTGGACGTACTTCAAGCATCCGTGTGCAGATTATGTTTTCTCATGGCTGCAGACGGCAACGTTTAAGCCTTGGTTCAGTATCAACTTACATTTAACGCATCAGTCAAAAAATGCATCATGAAAAGGAAGAAAAACATATAGAAGTCACACATGACTATGAGTCACAAAACTAGTCATGCTACTGATAAAAGTGTTGCTTATAGTCTGAAAAATTCAGTAATTATCTGGTTGTCTAGTCTGTCTGTTTTGACGGACCATCATATCTTTGTACAGTTGGAGTTGTGTCAAATATTTTCTATTTTCAGATGATGGGTCAGCGCTCTATCAGATGTTCAAAGCTTTGTTTTATCTTCTAACTTTGCTTTAAATTCCTCCACAGCTTTCTCCATCACGCCTGCTGTTCCCCTGCCATCATGATGCTGTTTGTTCATTAATGTTTTCTAACAAACCTCCGCGGCCTTCAGAGAAGAGTTGGATTTATACAGAGATTATGTTTGCTAAGTTCACACATGTGGAAGAATCCCAGTAAAACACCTAGAGATCAACAGTAACATGGACACGTTGGATCCTGGTGCAGGGTTGCTGGTTGCTGTGTTCTCTATCGTTTCTCTGTTTATGTAGCTGCTTCTCCGTTTCGCTCGTCCCTGAACCCTTGGAGGTGCGTCCCGTTGGACCGGCTCCGACCCGTCTCTGTTTCAGGCTCTCCGTTGCTCGCGGTGACATCAGACCTGATTAGGTGTCGGCATCACGGCAGCAGAGGTGGCTGATGGGAAGGAGAAGAGGATGGGAGTATTTATGCAGCTGCTGTCCTTCATCCTCCTCCTCTACCTCGCCCTGAAACACAGTGACTTCCTGTCGCTCAGATATCGACACCTGAGGGCCTCGGGGGCCCCGGGCCCCTCCTAGCTGTGGGCACCAACACAAACAGAGACAGAAACAGGAGCCGCCGCTGACCTCGGATCAGACTCTCAGGTTGATGATGAGATGATGGGAAAATATTCCAGTGGAAATAAAGACGGGATAACAGAGGATGGATCCGTGTTGTTCCGAAAGCTGCAGCAGGAAACTCCATCAGCTGCAGACGAGTCGAGATGATTCAGATATAAACCTTCATCTTTTTTGAAGTTAGTTCATTCTGATCATTTGAAGCTGAAATCTTTGCTAGTTTAGACTTACATTGATTCCTCTGAGGCTTGTTTCTCTGTGTTTGTGTGATCTGCTCGGGTTGTTGTCTCAGACTCAACTTTAAATCAAATTCATCTCTGGTTTTAAACACAAAAAGACCTGCCTGAGGCTCTGGTTCTTCTCAAAAGGCTCATAAAAACTCCTTTAATGATGCAGAAATAATAAAACAGAAGCAGAAGTTTGAATGGAGCTGCTGAATTTTTCATGCTGGTTTGAAGCGTCCAGCCCGAAGCCTCCGCAGAGGAAACAAAGACGGGATCTGGTGTCGGCGGCGCCGCTGAGACTCCCATCATTAACTGGTGTTGGAACTCGTTGCTGCAACAAATAATCCGCAGAAAACAGAAAACAACAACAAAGAAACAACAGCCAAATGATGAAACCAGAGGTCAGACATTAATGAGAACCACATTAGAGTGAGGCTAATGCAGAATCAGTAGCTGTATTTCCATTGACAATATAAATGTGCAAACTGGAACTACGAAAATACATTTGCTTAATGCCAATTTTAGAGTGATTTAGATTTTTAAAGGCTTTGTGTTAAGGTGAGGTGGTTTTTGAGCTGCATTAAAATTTATGTATTTCACAAAATTCCAATGGAAACACTTTTTTCACATCACACCAGTCACATGATCAACAACCGGATGACACTACTGGCAGAAACATGAAGAAGACAACAGGAAGCAGTTGGACAATGATGTTTATTAATGACTTATTGTGTGAACAAACTTATTCATGTCTGATTTTAATTGTGTTACTTATTTGATGGAAACACTGCAATGTGTGGTCTCACACACTGCAATTTCATCAGCTAATGAAGAAAAGATGCTTTAGTTTTGCTACTGGCAGCTGATTCTCCTTATCCATCTTCATCAGGGTAAAATGTATTTATAAGTGCTGGAAGAAAACAGACCGCAGATAAACCATTTCTGGTTCAAATTGAACCAGATCCAATGATCAGAACTGATCTAAGTCTAAGACATGCAGATGAGCTTTAGAGGTTTTGTGTGGAGGTTCTGTTGAAATTTGGTGTTTCCTTCTTGAACCTGGACTCAAACTGGACCAAAAAGAAAAAAACATAGAAGATAGAACTGAGAAAAGATGATGTGCTTAGTTAAAGCGTAAATGAAAAGCGAAGAGAGATCTCCATTCAGACGTTTATGATCTATTAACAGATTTTTCTGTGTATTTCTGTGTTAAAGTATCATGACTGACCCAGAACAACAATAAAAACATTTCCAGGATGTCCAGAGTTTTGTTGAGTCAGAGTTCTGATCCAGTCCGGTTTGATCTGAGCTTCTGGGTGGAGGTGATAAGGATCTGTTCGTTCCCCGACCAGCTGCTGCTGCTGCTCTTAATGATGTGGTGATGCTGACCTCTGGGCCGCCGGGATCTGAACCTCATCAACATGTGGGCACCTTTCGTGCCGTCCAGATGAGCCGGAGTTAATCTGCGGGTTTTAGCGGTCTGATCTTGGCTCGGCGGCAGAGGAAAGGTATTTTGAGCTTCACTCTTCAAAGCTGCTTACGGGCTGAAGTGACTTTAATTTGGTTCTTGAGACAAACAGAGAGAGCAGGACGGTGGTGGATTAATGCCCAGATTACAAGCTGGATGCCAACTCTCCATCTCTGGGTTTACATCAGGAAGCATGTTTGTTTTTCATGAAAACAGGTTATTATCACCACAATCACAGCTGGATTCAGGTTAAACCACAGGGACACACACTTGTTCCTCCTGTTCTAGAGAATGATCCAGTGTTTTTCAACAGATCCCAGTGATTCTATGTAAGGCTGAAATGATTAATCAAATTAGTTGTAATAAAACAATTACTAAAGTGATCATAGAGACTCAAAAATGGCCATTTGATGGTTGAATGACACACTAAAAACGATAATTAAGCAAAAACTTTACTAAAACTGTATGATGTAACATTTTGAACTGCCTTGTTGCTGAAATGTTTTATACAGAGAATTGATTGATTGATTGATTGATTGATTGATTGATTGATTGATTGATTGATTGATTGATTGATTGATTGATTGATTGATTGGTTGAAAACTATATACGTTTTGCATTTAAGATTAAAGAAAACCGTTGCCTGTAAATATTTTCTACCCACTTTAGAAGAATTTTATTAGCTGAAAACACATTTTTTGTTGCAAGCTTTCAAGCATTCATTAATGAAAAGTTATGTTATTTAAAATGTGTGCAGTAAAAATGTATTTTCTTACTCAAAAAGGTATTGAATTATTTGTTTGCTTAAATCTTTAAATGTATTTCTAATATTTTATAAAAAGACAAAAGCGGTTAAATAAAAAAATCTGCCAGAATTTTTTATCCGATTAATTGATAATCAGAATAAACGATGACTAAAATAATTGTTAGTTGTGCTTAATTTATTACCTCCATTACAACAAAGACAGATGAAATCTTTTTGTTTTCTGAATTGTTTTCCATGTGCAGATAATGATCCATTGTGTGGGAACATTCCTCTGCTAAGGCCAGATCTGATGAAACTGTTTTCCTGCACTTTCACAAGTGTTTGTTCCTGTAAATCAGTCAGAGCAGCAGCGCTCAGCTCCCTACTGTCACTGTAAGAACTGTAGTTCATGTTTAATTTAGCAGCCGTTTAAAGCGAAGTGTCGGCAGCAGCTCTGCTCTTTAATTATTCAGGTCTATAGTGGAGGAAAAAAGACCCTCAGCTGCTGCCATATTGAAGAATCTCTTTCTGTTTCATTCTGTAAGTGAGAGACGCCTCTGACTGACGGCTTCTTCTCTTCACTGGAAGTCGGTGGAAAACAGTGAGAGCAGAAAGAGGTGGAAGCTGCTCAGAAAACATCTGCAAACATCTGCGGTCACCGTCCTTCACTCTTTGTTCCTCCTCTACACCCAAAGACTAGCACAGTATATCTAACTGGAAACACAAAATGAAGGGAATAATTCTTTAACTCTTAGATTCTTATATTGCCATTCAAAAAATTTTAATTTTATTAGAAAATTTGTTAATTTCAGGAACATAATGTAAACACAAAAAATAGGTTAACTATACACAGAGACTGTTTTGTTTATTATTTCAATCATGATAATTTTCTGCTTACAGTTCATGGAAACATTACATTAAAGATTGAAATATTACTCCAGACTAATAAAAACATTCTTAAAAGTTACTTTCAAAAAGTGTTTTTTGGTATAATTTTTAAAATATTGCAAGCATAATATATTAATATATTTTAAAAGTCTCACCATCATCAAAATACTACCAGTGTATTTTGTTTGGCATTTTTAGTTTTTGTCAGAAAATGTTTTTTTTTTTTTTTTAAATGTATATATAAGTTCTGGTTTGATGTCTTCTGATTAATAAATTAGTAAAACGAAAATAATATCTAAAAGCCAACAGCAGTCCGACTAAATATCAGTCAACTAAAAAATGTGTTTCAAGATTCCTGTACTTAAATTATTTTATAAAAACATCACCCATTTCTGGCCACCCTCAAGATTTTTCTATTATTTTTCTGTAGAGATTATAAATAAAATAAACATTTTCAAACCAAAGAGACTTTTAGAATTTAAGATAGCTGTGTTTTATTACTTTTTTCTGAATTTGTCAGAGATGTTGCAAAGTGTTGGTTCCTCCATCCTGTGGTTCTGGTTCTGGTTCTGTTCCTGTTGGCCTGCAGAGAGGAGATCCTGACCTTTGCATCCCTGATTGTGATTTAACAGTAATGATGTTGTCAGTGTCTCTGTGATGCTTCTGAAATGCTCTTCTCCTGATTTGTTGTTTGCATGTTGTCTCTCTTCACCTTTGTCCCTGCTGAGATCCCCTCCTTCGGATGACTGCAGGAGCTTATCTTCGCTTTTCATTCGCGGCTGAATGAAGCAGCGGCGCTTCCTAATCTTTAAAACCTCCTGAAGCTGGAAGTGTTTCCTGTTGTCGGGACGATTAAGAGGAGGCTCGCCTTCATCGCCGTGTTCTGGTCAGAAAAGTTTAATCATCCTGCTGCAGGAAGCTGCTGCTTTCTTTAAGATTTAAGAGGATTTAGAGATGATTGTGAAGTGAACATCACAGACGTTAAACTCCTGGTTCTGGGTCAGACCCGGGACCTACGAGGTGGGATGTTCCAGCTGGGATTCTTCCACAGCCCTGCATGCAGATGATCCACCTGAAGGGTGTTCATTTTAATTTTAAAGTTCAAATTTTCTGCTTTCTTAAGCTGTGAAGTTCTTTCAGAAAAAACAAACCAAAACACTGGGGGTTAATTAATTTAACATTAGGTCAATATTTACTTTAGTGGACAAACAGATCAAATTCATTTGCAGTATACAGAAATGTAAAGTCAGATTACCCCAACAAAATATTAAAGTCAAAGTGAAGTAAATGTTTAAAAATGAAGTGAAGGTAATAAGTGTCCAACAGGAGTGGGAGGGTCTGCTTTGGAAAAAGTGCAAAGGTCAAGCCTTTTTTTTAAATCTAAAAGCAAAGTTATATATGTTTTATATTAGAATATATACTTTACTATAACACAAAAAAACAAACACGTCTACACACAACATTTAATGCATCTGGAGAGAATAACTTGTTTCCATCTCGACCGAAACCAATAATTATGCGGTTGTTGCTGCTCAACATACCCAATAACCACATAGCAGCTGCTATATAAACTCTTTTAGACGCGCTGCTGTATATAGTTAGACCACAGTTCCTTCTTATTGTTAAAGGTCAAGGGTTTTCCCGCAGAAGCGCAAAAAAACCCACTTAAGAAAAGAGGAAGATATGTAGAGGCTGTTTCAGTGAAAAGTTTAGCTCAGGTGTTTTTCTATGAGTTTATATGGGATTGCTCCTCATTTTCTCTTCCTGATGTGTTTCTGTTCCTCTGTGTTAAACTGAATGTTTCTGTTATTGAACTGAGTTTTCCTCCTGTAAGAAGAAGAAAATCAGTGCTTCCAAGAGTTTCCTATTTACGAAAATATATATGTACACAGAGTTTTACAGAGTAAATATGGATCAAAACATAAAGGAATATCAACTCTTACACTTGATTTTTGAGCATAAAACCATATCTGGATCTTATAAAAACGATAAGGGTGACCTGAAGAAACAAGCAGATCAGATGGAGAACAGAGGAAATGGATGCACTCAATAGTTTGGACAAACGATTGAGTGTAGAAGCCTTGTGGTCTATGAGGGTAATGTAGGTTACACTGAATGCAGCAGTTCTCTTTTTCTGGTTCAGACTGATGCAGCTTCAGTTTGGCTGCAGCAGATCGACTGAGTGCTATTTTATTTTTTTTTCAATTCAGCTTTTCCTCCCACCAGCAGCAGTAAGAACTGAGTGCAACTTGAAATGCACTAAAGCACAAATAAAGGCTCCTTTAGAAATTGTAAATATGTTAGCCTGTTACTTTCCAACTTCTGGATTTAATGTGATTAAGTTAAAAGACATGAGCAAGAAATCAGCAAGGCCTCAAAATAGAAACACATTTAGTACCTGACAGTGAAGTATTTTTTATGTAGGTAGGTTATTTTTACCCTGGAAAACTGAAGTACTCAACAGCTTCATCAGCAGCTTCATTATTGCACACGATACTTTATAAACACACGATGACATCTTCTGATACTTCCTCTATTGCAAACCAAGACTTTCAGATCTTCTGATCAGTCATAACTTTGGCACCATAAAGTCTGAGTATTTACATGGTTCTGTTGTCTGGGTGAATAAATACAGGACAAAAAAGCTTCAGATTGTCATAACTGTCTGAAGAGAACCTGAATGCACATTGTGTAGTTCTGCAAAACTCAATGAATGCAAATATTTCAGAAGGCAGCCAACAGGAGGGTGTGGAAAAAGGGAAACAGAATTAGGTCTATATATTACTTAATTAAATAGATCAATAACTGCTCTCTCAGAATAATTGTCCTCTATGTTGATAATTAGCTTCGGTTGAGACTTATTTCCTCTGTGTCTCAGCTCAGTGAAGGAGAGTGTTCAACTGCAGCTACAATCTGACTGATCAGTATTTTACTAGACTGTAAGAGTTTGCTTTGATGCTGTCTGGAATAACATTTGTAGTGCAGTTAAACCTTCACAAGTAAAACACAGTTAATAGTTCATAATTCCATCTCTGCAGAACTTGAAGATGTTCTCACCAGGTATTGATTCAGGTGTGCTGCAGCAGGACGCTCGTAAAATCATCTGGATGGCGGCTGGAGACGCTTCCTGTACCTGCTGTAGTCATGGGTGAATGTTATGTTGGGCGTTATTGCGCACATTGAGTTTGGTTTTATAAGCATAATATCACCACATTTTATCTGATATTCTCAGGTTTTCTCTTTCATACATTTTCTGTTTTGCATATTGTTTGTTTGTGGACAACCTCAGCAAACTAAAGAGTAAAATTGTAAAATGGATTATTTATGACCTGCAGTCTGAAGAGAAGGGTTTGAATCTAACATAAAGTGAGTTTGTTCATGTTTTCCTGAATGAAAGCTGTAAACACCATTCATCTGATTCTGTTTGTTGGGCTCTGATCTTTTTATCTTCACAGTAAAGTCTTTAAAGTTGCCTTCATCTTCAAAGTCCTGACAGAAAAACTTCTGATCATCGTCAGGCAGAGAAAACACAACTTCACTTCTGCTGTTCTGGTTCTGATTTCATCTCAAACGGCCTATTTAAAGGCTTTAGCTGTTCTCTGTGAGACGTCCTCTGATGAAGACCTGAGCTCAGGTTCTGCTGCAGTTCTCCCAGCTCTCCTTCATCACATTAAAGTAAAAAACAACAGATAAATGAAGCCGCGCCTCTCCCAGCCAATCAGAGCCGCGCAGCACCGCGGCCTCTCCTCGCAGGGGGAACTAATTTATTGAGCTGACGGATGGAGGAAAATACACCATTAAAGGGCATATTTAAGCACATTTGAAATCCTTAGAAGAAGGTAACGGTATTTGAATTGGCCCCGGCTTGAAGGAGAGTCTTTAATGTTGTGTCCACGGGACAAACGCACATCAAAGGCAGAGGACGATCCTGACGCTCCGAATGAAATAGTGCCGGATTAAAGCGAGGGCCAGGTGGCCCCCAGACTGTCCTGTCTGGCAGCGCTGCCGGGCACGCCGCCTCACTCCTCGCTCCAACTGCTGCCTATCGTTCCCCGAATGCAAATTAAATCCAGGCTGCTTTGAATTCCTGCAGGAGGAGGATTCTCTCCCCTTCCTCCCTCTCTTATCAGCCCTGCTCTAGGGGGAGCATAGGGGTATTTATATGAAGAGGTGCTCTCCTCGCTGTTATTTCTGCACCCTATGCACCACTTCCACCCTCCCCTCTGCTGCACAAACAAGAGGAGGCCATGTTTGATGTTCCACAGGAGGAGCTGACCTCAGATCAGAGGACAGAAACCTGGAAGACACAGCTCTGGGCTTAGCATCACCTGGTGGTCAGGGGGAGCTCAGGAATCAGAGAGAGACACCTGCTGATGAGGAGTGAGAGAGAAACCTGCTAGACCGAGATCTGGGTTTACGTTACCGTGGTGATGAAAGCATCAGATTCAGCAGCAGGTGGAGATCAGGGGAGACACCTGAGGGGAAACTCAGGTTTAACAGAGGGTCAATGCTCTGATGTGAAACATTCAAAGAGAAAGGTTCAAAGCTGTGGAGAAAACTCACTCTGGTGACAAAGTCTAATTAAGACAAATGAAATCTTTCTGGGTTTCACTTTTATTTTAATTTTCCCGGGATTTGATTTTTTGTTGTTATTTTTTATCATAAAGAACTTTAACACCTTTTAACTCAGACATCAGACCTTCATTGGACACATCTGAGCTTCAGCGCTGAGTCTTTTATTCTTTCACCTCAGATCTGTCACAGTGAAGTTAGCAGTCAGTCCTGCTGCTGCCTTCACCTTTAGTCAGGAGCTGAGAGACTAGAAGAACGAAATCAGAAGAAAAGAATGGCTGCAAGGAGCGTCTTCTGTTACTGATCACATTAATCTGATCACATTAATGTTCCTCTTTCAGCCAGTGAAACAAATAATGACTGACTAAATGAGCTTTACATTAAAAAACTCGTTGGGAACATTTACTTATTTTATTTTGAAATAATCAGTGTCCACTTTTTCTACTTTGGATCAGAATCATCAGCTGAAACGAGACACTGAAGTTTGAAAAGAATATTTTAGTCCAAACTACCTGGATGGAGTCAGATCTGGTCTTCAGTCAGTCTGTGGTTCCTCAGGTTTGGTGTGAACAGATCTCACATCAGCTCTGTGTCTGCCGGTTCTCAGGCTGCTAAATCAATAAACAAAAAGACAAACGGAAGGAGAACACCAACAGTTTACACACGGACAGACGGAGAGATGAAATAATCCGACCTGCAGGAGCGGATTAAACCCAGGAGATAAAATCGGGATTAAACCTCGGAATAATCCTGCTGTGTGCCGCTGCCGTGTTGCCGGAGTGTTGGAACGGTGAGCAGCTGCTGGCGGCGTGACGTCGGGATGCTGACGCTCCAGTCGGCTCCTGGTGTTGGAGCACAGCAGGTCTGATCAGTGGCATGCTGCAGATCGAGGTGGATCACATCTGGAAACTCACAGTCACATGAAGGTGGAGGCAGATCAAGAGCTGATCGTTTATGCTTTACTTTGGAGAGGTCAGAGGTGAGATTCCTCAGGTTGATGTTCTCTCCTCAGAGATCAACCAGCAGATTTTCCTGAACACAGAAGTTCAGTTCAGCAGAGTGAAACTGGTTCTCACATCCTTCTTCAAATCAAACAAAACTGGTGTCTAATGTTTGTGCAGCACAACTTTTTGTTTGTGCCACTATCATTGTAAAGATGTTAACAAATTATTACAGAGGTCATCAAGGTCAGCCAGCCAGTCTATATTTGCAAAATCAAACAAAATATGGTGTCAGTCAAATCAAATGTGCTGCATGTTAGTTTATGCTGCAACAATAATAAAATTACACAAAATTAATATAAATTAATAGTGCTGTGCGTGCAGTTGTTAAGCTGATTAACACTTTTTTATTTTGTAAATGTGGGGCGGACTGATTGACCTTCGATGACCTCTGGAAACAGCTCCCACAAAACTTTTTAATGCACAAACATTAGACACCAGGTTTGTTTGATCTGAAGAAGGCAAGGGGGGATAAAGTTTCTTTTAAGTGATCTTTGATATATAAAAATAATTTTTATAAACTCTGAAGGTGACACAGTTACTAGGTTGTGCTGTGAAATGTCACTATGTGCCTTGAAAACACAACGTCCTCATTAATATCAGCAAAGCTCTGGTCTGCTGTATAGTTTCTGTCACTTTGTTTTCCTGAAGGATTCCCAGAGTCTGTCTGTTTCCCCTCCAGGTGAGTCTGACGCTCCAGCTTCTCTCTGTGGTCTCAGAGTCGATGTGTGGCCCCCAGGGGCCCCGTTGTCTCCTCCAGGTAAACATTAGCTCAGTAATTACCCTCTGCTAACAGAACAAATTACCTTCCAGCTGTTGTTTCCTGAGCCGGCTCCGGCGGAGCAGCAGGTTCTGGATCAGAGCCAGAAACAGAGCAACTCCGGTTGGTTCTGGTGGAGCAGAGCCAGAGGTGAACTCTGTAATCCTGTTAGCACTCAGAGGCCCTTCAGCCGTCTGAGAGACCCACCGGCTCAGACTGAAGTCACACCGGTGGAGCCCGATCGGTTCTCCTCTTCCTCTCCGTGTTGAAGAGTTTAATCATCAGAGCAGCTCCTGTTTGGCTGCAGGTTGGCAGAGGTGCCGTCTTTAATGCAATAATGAATATCTACAGATGGGTCATGTGGGTCAGAACTGCCCCCATTGCTGCAGGTGATCGCATCCACTTCATCTGATCACTTTAGATAATTAGGAAGCAGATAATTGGAGCGACCTGCTTCACATCAGACATGAGGAGGAGGAGGAGCGCTCTTCCTCCTGTGGGAGGTCAATGCAGCGCCAATAAAACCTGCAGGATGATGAATCTCTCAGGTTCTCTGAGGTCTTCACTGACATTTTTCCAGTTTTTTTTTTTCAAACACATGACTTTCATCGACTGCTTATCTGCTGAAGAGAGTTCCTCACATCTTCTGTATTCATGCTGGACAGGTTTTGGTGTCGGCTCTGAGCGCGCTCACATCCATTATTCATGTGGTCAGTCTCAGAGGCTCCCTGGGTGTCTGTGGTCAGAACCTGTCGGACTTCATCTGAGATCCTCACAGCAGCACAGATCTTCCTCTCAGATCAACTTTAAAACAGGAGAACTTGAAGTAGACATTTATTTCTGTTTTTCCATCTTATCCAGATTTTATCTTAGATGAGATTTAATTCAAGTAAAACTTATAATTTTGCTAAGCTAACTTTAAATGTAATTGTTCCATGTCTGAAACATTCAATCTCACAGCACTAGTTTATTTTGCTGATAAGAGAAAGATATAATATAGTTTCTGCAGCTCCCAGTTACCTGGGTAAAGTAGGGGGGTGAAACTACTGGAACATAAAAGCTAAACACTCAGCCATTACTTCAATGGAATAGTTTGTGACAAATGGAAGGAATAAAGATGAACAGAGATCCTAATTGTCTTTTACAATAGGTCGAAGTTCGAGTTTGGCTGTTGGGGAATCAGGCTTGAAACTGTCAAGTGATTGTAACTTCTGCAGTGTGTTATAAGCACGTGGCTCTTCTGTCTCTAATTTACATTTGTTTGACCATTTAGGATGAAAATATCCTGAAATATCTTTATGATGGAGAAGAGCCCTGGTAAAGATATTCAGGAAACCAGGTCACCTTTTTATTCACACCTAAATTACATAATATTCAAGCTGATGTCACTTAAATCAGCTTGAATATTAGTGCTGATTGTAATTTAGGCAGAACAAGTGACTAGATTTGAGTAACCTTTCTAAAATTGACTCAGGTTGCCATGAAGATCAGCTGATTGGTTCATGTGATCAGGCACCATGATTATGAAAAGAGGAAGGAAAATTTGATGAAAGCTATTAAATCACAGATTTGATTCTTTAGATCTTTACCAGGTAGGAGGTTTTTAACCTGGATTAAAACTTTGCAGTGTTCCTTAGCAGATCAGTGGTATTTAGATCTGCTTAGATGCAAACCCTGAGGTGGAAACAGGAACATGTTGGCATCTGAGCTCAGCGTGAAGTTCAGGGTGAGTCAAAAACTTCCTGTTCGACTCTTTGACGCTCCTCCGTCTCTTTTTGGGTTCTTGAATTTCCATCACCTCGACCATCAGCGGCGGTGTTGCTGTTTGTTTGTTTGTGTTTGTTGTGAACGCAGCTCGGTGTTCAGGGATTCCTAATGGCCTGTTGTCATCACAGAGCATAAATCACTGCTGTCAGCAGTGACATGACTAATGTCGACGACTCCTCCGAGGACCCGACACGTTTCCTGAAACCATCCCAAAGCTCGGCCGGTTTTAGGCTCTGATTGGTCCATAATGATCCTGGTCTCACTCCAGATTCACACCCGGGGTTTTTCACAGATTTACAGAAAGATGTTTTCCTCAGAGAGATGCTCACACCCTCATTAATCTCATTGATCTGCTGTAATTAAACTGTCAACATGTGGACAAAGGTCTTCTCAGTGTTCAGCTGAAACTTTCTGCTGATGGAGATCCAAAACCTCAACTGGATCCATAAACTTATTTTATCCTTTTTGTCCTTTTGCCAATTATAATAGATATTCTACCTCTGGTGTCCAAAAGTGCAGCCTGGGAGCCATTTGTGGCCCTTGGTCATTTTACTGTAGCAGGTGTTTGACCCATATGGAGACTTTTTTTATTGTTATCAGGGTAAAATTATTGTCAACTTAATTTTCTTAAAATCACAAAGGATTAATCTTTTTACAACAAAGCTTTCTATAAGTAGAAGCATCTTTGCAGATACTGAAAAGCTGATATTGCTGCACCCAAATTAGTTCTTACTGAATGTGTCAAACTTGACTAAATTTAACAAGCACTTTGAAAGAAAGTGGCCTAAACCAGCTTTTTTCAGCTGGAAATTATTTCATTCAATTGAAATAATTGAATTCATTCAAAATAATCCAAAATATCAATGTATTTCTGTTCATACAGCAAATGTGCAAAAATCCATTAAAGGTTTTGGGGCTTTGATGAATAACATCTGTCTTCAAAAAATAAAAATAAAAAAAAAGCCCAGAAAACAAACAATTATTCACACTAATCAGTATACAGTTTTGTTCCTGTCGTTTTCTCTGCAGTTGGAGCTAAAAATGTCCCACAGAAGCCGTTCTATAAACTGTTCCTGCGATGAGGACAGAAAATAGGAAGTGGAACTGTTTCTGAAGCTGATAAAACTTAATAAAAGCTGCTCATATTCTGAAAGCAGCTTGATTGACTCTTTCCCTGCAGAAACATCCCGTTGTTTTCCAGGAGATAAACCATGAAGGTGATCACTGCTCATCCCAGACTAAGAGCTGGAGAATCTCCTGTGATGATTAAAAATGTCCTGATTATCCACAAACATCTGTGCAGCGATCTGCAGATCTCCAGGCTGGATTTTTCTTTCATCACAAATTGAACTCTGATCCATAAAAAAATGTAGGATCAATGAGCACTAAATAATCAGTTTATGAAGTTGTCAGTTATGGTTCATGAGGATGTGCTACTGCCACCTGGTGTTGCTTTTCCTTTACTGCATCATGATATTACGTTACCTATAATACCATATCTTATCTACGATGTTCTCCCTAAAATGACATTATTTTCAGCCCCTTTCTTTTGGGTGAGGAAAGTGGTTCTCACCTCTTAATATCAGTTAACATCAGTTCTTCCTACCTACCTTCACAGTGTCTGCATTTGTAATTGTTGTCTGCACCAGAGTCTGATATAACCAACGTGACAGTAAGATGTCTGATCTTCATGACATTAATGTGATATTAATGTTCCTGTCATTTCTTTCAGTCTTTTCTACAGATCCTCCTCGTTCCTCTCACTCTGGACCTACCTTGTTCTGTTCCATCCCTCCAGCAAAAGGTTCTGATCCACCAGGACAGGAACCCAACACAACCAGAACCGCTTCTTCCCCAAAGCAGTAAGTCTGCTGAACAGTAATCCAGCTCCTTCCCCATCATTTTTGTTTATTATCGCCTTCTAAACTTCTCAATAAATTGTGAATCTATTTTTTAAACATAATAATGACTTTGTTTGTGTTGAAACTTTGCTTTGTTTTCACCTGACATCACTACAACATTCCCAGTACTCCACTTTTTTAAAAATTACAATAGAGTTGTTTTTGATTCTGAAAAAAAATGTTTAATCAGATTAGATTTCCCTTCTGCTGCTGCTTCTGCTCCTCTTATCACTACAATTTGTGCACCATCTGTCATTCGACCTAAACACTTAAATAATTGATCTTTGATCATTTCCACAGCAGAAGGCTGATTCAGCAGATCTCAGCTCTCCCTGGAACATTCCTGCCTGTTTTCTCTGAATAGCAGAATCCTGACCATCTGTGTGCTGCTGGAGGGGCTCAGAGCAGCTACAATATGTTCACCACCACCGGCTGAATGAATGAATAAATCATGTGGCATGTTACATGTTTCTCTGCAGAGATTTGGACAGGTCCAACATATGCAACTTCTGCCTGATAGAAAGCAGAACTTTGCTGGTTTGATGTTGCTTTCAAGCTGTCAGGAACATTTATCTGGCATATTTAAAGCAGAAAAATCCTTCACTCACACCAGTCTATCATCATGTTGATCATGTTGAGTCATGTTCAGGATGTTTTATTTGTTCAAACACTTTTCCTCTGACAGGAGCACATCACCGTGCACAGCGAGCTGCAGGCGCCACATGATCCAGTCCACTGCCAAACGCTGGTAGGGAGCAGATGGAGCGTTGAGGAGGGCAGTGGGCCCCGACCCTCTGTCACTAGAGGTAAGTCCCTGCCGACTCCTGGAGGCCTGGTTAATGAGCGCTCAGCTTCCTGTTGACAGGATCACCCATAAGGGCAAAGGTTTGTCTTTAACACCACAAGAAACAGTCATCTAAAAGTTCATATTAAACTGGAATCACAGTGAAAAACAATTAAATCAAACTCCGTTGTGCTATGAAGGGAAATGTTGAATAAAGCTGAAGACTCTGGGTGACGTAAAGGATTCAGAATAACCTGAGATGGAACCAAGACTTCCTGTGAAAACATAAAAGTTCAAAACAAGAAGTAAAACCTGCTGAATCTGGACATTTTTGTTCGCGCTGACTGGAAACAAACTTTAAATAAGAAGATTTAAAAAATAAACCGATGAGCAGGAGAGTTAATAAAGTCTGCAAAATAACCAAACATTAAAACTGATTTCTAAAATGCATAAAAATGATCTCCAGCATGTGACAGAAACTGTTTTATTGTTTTATTGACCAGCCCTCTAAACAGGAGCGATGCGTTTCTCCCAGTAGAACCACTGGGAGGAGCCAGAGGACCTAAATTATTTCACAGATTATCAGTCTCATATTATACTATCAGGATATGGTGACAGTTTTAACAAATATGTAAAAAACATATTGTTTATAAAAGTTACGTACTGCAGCTTTAATGTCCTGAAACTTTCTCACCTTGAGCTTGTTTTAGCTGCATAGTTTCCTGCATGTGAAGCCATTTTGTTGCAAAGTGATGATGACTCTAAATGTTGGTTTAGATGTAACCATTGCTAACACAAAAACATATTTCCTGTCTCATCCATCCTTTTTTACATTGTGATCAGTAAGCTATTAAGATTGATCAAATGATCAGTTCAGTTGAACATTCAGTTGAATATTCAGTTGAACTCATTTACTGCCTCACCTGAGCTGGTGATATGAATACTGAAATCAAATCAGTCAGTAAAAAACCCATTTAAGGATCTGAGTCAATAGATGTGATATAGATTTGATAATAAATGGTGAACCAGGTTTTCTGTGGAATTTAATTCAAACCTTCAATGTGTTGCATCTTAATTCTCTGGTTCATCAGGAAACAGATTGAAAGAATCAAAATCAACAGGTTCATCTCTGGGTCAGAGGTCACATGACCGGTCTGTCGACCACTCGGGTCCTGAGCAGCTGTGGTTTACACACAGCAACATCTGTTCTCAGATTAAAGGACACTTAGTGGGAAATTTGTCCATCTGAATTAAAAGTGGACTTGAAGGATTAGATCTGAGCTGCAGGTTGATTATCCTGATGTCCAGGAAATAAAACCTTCATCACATCCTGGAAGCAGCTTCTGTAGCTGCTGTTTGAAGTTAGACAGGCTGAGAGAAAACACAGAGGTCAGAACGTCTGCAAATATGTTAGAAATAAAAATAAAACTAATACTGAAGATGATCTTTAAGATCTTTTAGTGCCATCATATTGGCGGCTGAAATGGAGCAGAGCTGATGGATGGATGACAGAGGATGGAGGGATTGATCAGGTCTCTGAGGATGAAGAGTTATCCAAATGTCCCGTCAGCCCATCCTGGACAGCAGAATGGACCGATTGTGGTGCTGAGGTCACTTCCTGTGGGAGCTGCAGATTGCTGATCTGAGGACAGCTGATCAATCTGCAGGACAGCTGACAGCCAGCCTGACTCTGAGATTTCACTCCTCCCTGAGAGGATGGGATGTTTTCCTTAGGGAAAAAAAATTGGGAAGTCAGGATTCAGCAGGATGGGAGAAGTGAAGGATGAAGAGGAGACATCTGAACATCAAGAGAGTCAGGATACAATGAGAGCAGGTGACCTCTGCTGATCTGAAACAGAAACCTGGGAGCTGCTGAGGAAATGTATGACCCAAAAATCAAAGCTGGTTTAACTGAACATTTCAAAGAGGAAGCAATTTGTTTCTTTTTTCTTCCTAAGAAATGTGTCTCATTACTGCCAAACAGAATGTCTCTGAGCTAATTTGTTCCACCACAAGTTCAGTCTAATATGAAGTAACTGAAATGTTTGCCCATTCTTCTTATGCAAAGTAGCTCAATCTCAGGCAGATTTACTTGTGATTGTCTGTTCTAGACTTAGATTTGCCACATGACGGCACTAAGTTCTGTACTTTAACTATACCATAAGTCAACTCCATTGACTCTTGTCCCTATGGAATGATGAACCTCCACCCTCATCTCAAGGAAGCCTCAAGTGGGTTTTTATTAAAAATATTCTTTAGTTAGCCCCATGTATCTTCCCATTGAAGATACAACCAGTTTACCTTTCCGCATCACCAGTTCATTTGTTGCTGAGTTAGTTTTAGTTCTATTCCACATATCATATTATGCCTTTAATAAAGGGGGTAAAACATTTATTTATATTAGAAACAGATCTCTCAGTAACAACCCAGAACCAACTGAAAGGTGAATCCAAACTTGACCAGAACCAAATTCTCAAAATGTTCATGTTAACATTCATTGCTCCTGTTTTCTTCTAAACCAGATAACTCATCAGTTTACAGTGGAAGGATAAATTCCTCCAACCGTCTCCTGCAGTGATGAAGAGGTGGATGCTGAGAATCATGGAGCTTTCATTAAGTTCTCCCAGCTTCATCAGAAACCATGAAGGCTAATTTCAGATACCAGTTCCTCTCCTCCTTATTCTTCCTAATATTCTTCATCTTCTTCTTCCATCAGCAATAACACATCAGCCTGCCTTTAAAACCGCTAGCAATTTTTTCTAACTGAACAAGAGCTCCAGCAACAAGAAAAAAAGTTAGCAAATAAGTTTTGAATGTCTTGATTAATTATTATGTTTATAAATCACAAGCTCTGATTCCATTTTTATTAAAAAAAGTTTATCTTCCTGATTAAAACCCAGATGACCAGAACTTTTAGAACCTCATAGTTGTGTCTCTGAGTGACCCGTCCAGACAAAAGTGAGGAGCTTTAAGCCTGCAGCAGTCTTTCCCCTGAAGCACCTGGTTTAGATCTAAGAAGCCACACAAATTGTCTCATCACATGCAAACTGGATTCAAATTATTCAGAGACAATATGATTAATGTTTCTTCTATTTGTTGCTCTCTGCTGTGGATTGATCAGTTTCCCTCAATCAGGAAAGTGTATTAGGATCTATGAAAGAATAGGACATATGAGGTCAAAGCAGCACAGATATACTGTTGTATAAAGATTTTACAGAAACCAATGCAATCCTGAGTTTTGGTTCTGGATTATCTTCAGGATTTAGAAAGGAACTAATATTTTATATGTGCAGATGTTTTAAAGCTCATAAAAAATGTAGGTCTATTCATAAAAACATATCTCAGTTTCACTAATATATGCAGCTCTAACGTCTTCGAGAGTAAAGCTGGAATCTGAAAATCTGGTCTTTATTCTTTTCACAGCAATGAGACATTTGTACTACTGATGGTTTTAAATTTAAATCCACTCAGTTTTAATCCACATATCAGTTGGTGTAACTCAAACTTTGCACTGTGAAATGATGTTATGTTGTAGCTGATGAAAAGGAACTGTTTAATTTGGTGGTAATGTCATCAGAGGCATGTTGGATAAATGCATGCCATTTTATATTTTTATTGAAAAAACAATTTAATCTTTCATGTAAAACCTCATTAAGAGACAATGACATTTGTTGTTGTATGTTGTAAAAATCTAAGAGTTACAGAAAACTTTTGAAAGATCCATTAGCTTACTGGACAAAAACAATAGGTTCATTATAGAAACAATAAGCCAATTATTTCTATAATAATTTTAAAGGAATTGCTTCTGCTGTGAATTAAAAGTGTGACTCTGACACCTGATTGATTAACCCACTCATTTACTCTTCTACATCATCTATCTTCTCACAGTGCTGCTCTGCTCTCTGCTGGACAATCACATTCATTACAACAGAGAAAGAAATTTGTTGACTGATTTTCAAACAGAACTCAGTTCTTGGTGATTCAGTGTATAAAGATATATTTCCACTTCAGGAATCTGTTCCAGGAACCACAGGAGGTGTCACATGAAATACTTTTAAACTATGTAAGTTCACTGCATCTACCTGGGTTTTAAAATACTGTTGTTAGTTTATAAATCACTGAATGGTTTAGTACTACAATACATTAAAGATCTGCTGCTGCTGAATTATCCCCAGAACCAGAACCAAACGAGGAGAAGCAGCATCCAGCTTCTATGCACCACAATCTGGAACAAACTTCCAGAAAACTACAGAACAGCTGAAACACTGGGTTCCTTTAAATCTAGACTAAAAGCCCACCTGTTTGGAGTTGCTTTTGAAGCATAGTCAATGAAACATTAATCAACAAATTTAGAATGATTTGCAGTTTTTATAAGTTGGCTCTTGTTCATTAAACTTTACAGCCACATCAAACAGACCACTCTATAGGAAGATGTGTTCTGTTTTGGCTCTAATGGCCTTTGTTTTACAATAGATTCATGGGACTGAGGTCCCTGCACTTGGGTTGAGATGTCTACCCTCTGCATCCTTCTTTTTATTGACTTTTATGAAAATGAAGTTGCAAAGGCTAATAGATAGGTTTAGATGAATAAAATGAGGATTTTATTATAAAGGAAGCCCATAGTGCAGACTGATGCACACTATCTGGTTATACACAATAAGTGGCATGGTTATGTTTAACCATCTCTTGTAGACTTTGAGTCTTCAAGCAGCAGAAGCATCTTATCACATGTCTGTTTTGAGCACAATCTGCAGCTATAAGGCTCCTAACTTTGGTTACTGAGACACAGATATAATGAGATTTCAGGCACCATAAAAGAAAAAGAACATATTAACCACATAATGGCCCATGGCCAACACCAATGGCTTGGCTAAAATACCTTGATCCCTGATCAGTGATAAGCTGACTGTGACTGGTTGGATTATAAAACTATTGCACCTTTGAAGTCTTTAGATATTAACATTAAAAATGTTTCCAAAAAGAGTGAAGATTAATTAGGTTAATCTTTATGGTCTGACTTGGAAGGGCATGTCAGGTGTTTTAACATGCTTACTGGAACAATGTATCATTTTTTTAACCTACTTCCAGTTGGCAAGCGGGTCTGGAAAGATAACACTTACACTTTGTTCATATTTATGTTCAAGGCAAAATGTCAGTTGGAAAATAACATTTCTTATCACATGTCTGTTTTAGTATTTTACTGTTCTTTAAAAAGAAAGCAAGGTATCTGACACTTTAATGACACAACAACCTTCAGAGAGGTTGTAATGTGTTCATAAACATCATAACATCATAAACATTTTATCTGCTGTAAAATTACTTACAGTAAAACAGAAGAGGTCTGCTGGGAACCTGTGAATAATTGAACAGAATAAAAAGTGCCACCAAGTTTTAGTAAAGTTCACATCAGATATGCAACAGACAAATGTCAGTTTGTGTCTTCTCCCCAATATAGACATATTACCAGTTTTTCTTCACAGTAGATTATTTAATTTTCACAAACAGGAGCAGAACTCAATAAAATATAATATATATTGTAAACTTAAAAATCTAGAAAGGCTTCATGTAAAGAATATTAGTTTGGGAATTGGCTGATTTCAAGTCTAACCCACAGGTGACTTCTGTCCTTTTCAATGAGAAGTAACCTCTTGAAATAAAGAATCCCTCTTATGGAAGAATTATGGAAGATTCAAACCCATTGAGTATTGGACCAGAGAGTCTGACCCAGCTCTCCAGTAATAAGTGTATCTAATTTGGGTGAGCTGCAGACCGATTCCCCAGGTCCTGAAGCAGGCAAGGGCTCCCATCAGAGCCACAGACATCCAAAGGCCCAAGACTAAAGGAAAATATAAACCTGTGTTGAATTTAGTTGAAGCATTTTAATTAATGCCCCTACAAACTATTAGAATTAGTCCTTCATTGTTTCTTTTGGCCTCGTACTGAAAGTTGATATTAGCTAGATAATTTGCTAGGCTCAGTAAACTATCAAACTCTCTTAACCGACATTCTACTCAAGACCTTTAGCTTGCAAACTTTAGTATCATCTGCTTTTCCTATTGAGCTAAAAAACCACCAGTCCATGCTACTTGAACACTAAGCAACAAAAAGTGCTGAAATCACAGCTTGACATATTAAAGCAAACCCTTCTAAGTTAATGTACAAAATTATTATTACCAGTGTTCACTTTATGTTTAAATTTTTTTTCTGATTTTTGTTTAGGAGGAGAGATTGTTGCAAAGTCAGTGATTAATGGAGACTGTTTACATTCCTTAGATTGCCCTGTTTCAATCTGTGTTTTTTATTATTAAAACTAAACTTGACTATGTAACAGGAGCAAATTATAATTATTATGCACAGAATAAAAGAACTAAACATATTTAACTTGAACTGATGTGGATTCTATTTAATGACCTAAACCTATTCATCTGGAAAGCACCTTGAGCACATCAAATAATTTTGGAAATCACAATTGAAAAATGTAATTTACTTCGATCCATATGAAACAAAGTAAAAATCTCAAATGAAAAGATTTGAGAAGAACAAATCTTTTTGTTTTGTTATGACAGGATCATATTGTACTGACCCTGTAGTAAACGGGGTCAGTACAATATGATTTCACACAGACAGGGATCCACAAATGCATGAAATACCCAAGAATTAAAACTACATATTACATATTACATACAATCTGCAACTAATCTTTGCTTTAGATTATATAACATTCATTTTATTTATCAAGTTTTATGCAAATAATATTGTTTTACATAAAATATATTTAGGATATAGTTGTGCCAAGTTCTGAAATGTGATGATGGCCCACAATTTCAGAGCAAAAATAGGTATAAGATAAAAGGTCAGAACAATACAAATACATATACTTAAATACCTACATACATAAAACACATTCTTCTTCTGCACTCAATGAATACTTTGGATCTTGACGATTTTAATTCCTCATAAAATCGAGTTCGACTGATGATTTTAAGTCAGAATCTACGTCAATGCCTTCTGCAGTCATTTCTGTGAAGCCAAACTTAATATTCAGTTTGAGTTCACGATTCAGACCTCGCTCAGTGTTTGGAGAGTGCAGACAGAAGTAGCCAATTTTCTCCACTCCCTCTTCATCCACATACTTTGGATTTCTGTTTTTTGTACAGTAGAAGTTGTAGTTCATCATCTTTGTATCTGCTTGAGTGGGATATAAGCTGAATGATTTGGTTTCATCCCAACCCACATCCTCACCAGATTCCATCAGTTTCATGAAAATATCCCTGCACCACTCACCATCTTTGTTGGTGAATTTTTTTTCTGCCTTGTGTTTGAAATTGTTAAACCTTCGAGATACTCTGATTCCGTATGTGAAGGCACTTTTACGAGATGCCACCAAGTGAGGATTTCTTCCAAACTCTACAGCTCCTCTAAGGATTGCTTCTTGTGGCCTAAGTGGACACAGAACTTTACATTTATTACCAAAACTCTCAATAACATGTTTTCGCAGAATCTTGCTGTCAGCATAGCCCCCCACTAAAAGAATGTATTTAACATTTATCCCTTTTGTAAAGATTTCTTTGAGACTCTGAGTGATGCCTTGTAGACTTTCTACAAAAAAAGATTTCAGTTTCTGTTTAGTGATGACAATACATCCGTCATCCCAGAATGCGCCTTCCACTCCTTCAAAGAATCTTTCCATTTCTTTCTTTTTCTGAGCAATCCGCCCAAGTTTAAAAGGACAATCAATCTCTGCATCATCATCTTGTCTTTTGAAAACTGTGAAATCATACATCATTTTTTTAACATGGTTGGGATGTTTTTCTTCAAATTCATCCCAGACGCCATCAGAGAATATTTTTCTTAGGAGCTCCTTATATTTTCTGTCCACAGTTTCTCCTCCCAGATTGTTCCCAGATGCCTTGTGCAACTCCTTTAAGGCTCCTCCTTTCAGAACTTCATGAACAGTGATGTCAATGGTTCCTCCTAGAACACATACACCTCCAAAAATTAGTAAGGACTGGCTTGAATCTACTAAGCCAAAAACTATCCTCAGGTATTTTTCAAAGTATTTAAAAATACCAATGACTTAAGACTGAATTTAAATTTGATCTTTTTATGTATATACGATCACTTCTAGTCATGTTGTGACTGAAACCAAACTATTTTCATTTTACAAAACTGAAACTCATTGTTTAAGGTATTAACTGATTAAATTTATTTATATAAAAAATGTGAAGTCAAAACTGTAGGTGTAAGCAAAAACACATTTTGAAGTTGTGTGCAATACAACAGTAAATAAATACAAATAAATATTTGTAAAATGATTGAGTACCTCCACAGTCAACAACAACATATTGTGTCCCTGGAGAATGGTCTAGTGTTTCTTTTCCTTGGTGTTCTGCTATGAAACCACTGGCTGGCAACTTCTTACACCAAACAGATGCTGCTTCTGGTTCCAGTGCAATGACAAGTTTTTCTTGGTTTATTTCTGTTACAATGCCTGCCTGGGATATAAATAAATATAATATTAGAAAATATGTTTCCCAATTAAATGTTAAAGCTTCAGTATGTAACTTTTATACAAAGAAATATTTACATATTTGTTGAAACTGTCATCTTGTTGTAACATTATGGTATGAAACAGATAATCAGTGAAAAATCCAGCTCCTCTGCCTTCCCCCTGTACTCCCGGTGCTAAGTAGAAACAACCAATCAGGGCCAGGAGGTGGGTCTTAGCGCTCTCAGTCACAATCTTGTGTGGTACTGCTCATCTTCCCACCTCCTACTCCCTACTCTATGCTACGCTGTAGCTAGCATGCCCTGTTGTGAATGCTCAGGCTACTTACCATGACCACCAATGATAGCAGATAAATGGCTTTCCTGTAATAGTAAGTTGCTTCTTGGCCATTAGCACTTTTAGCAGCAAAGCAAATGAGTTTGACTGGCAATACTAAAACCCTCCTCCTGGCTCTGATTGGTTGTTTTTGCCTGGAGTGGTGTATTTCTTTAGACTGCAATAGCAGCCCAAGGAGGAGGTGCAGGAGAAAGATTCAGTCAGACATTATCTGTATCATATTGCCACTATGTGGTTTTAACAAATATGTAAAACACATACTCTTTATAAAAGTTATATGCATCGGCTTAAAATTTTTTTTGTAAATAAAGTACCTGCATTGCAGCTTTTCTCATGAACTGTTTAGCTGAATGATCCCAGATGGCAGGAACAGTCAGTAACCAGGTGAAGTCACAAGCTGTGAACTTTTTACCGGCTGCATTTTTATTGATGGTTTCCAGTGCATCATCTTTCAAGAACCTGAGAGCTTCAGTGAAAACCTTTAGGGCTGTTAATTCCTTCCCATTGGCTGCTTTGATTTTCAGATCTGTGTTGCAGTTCTGGACATTAAAAGACATATTTGGAGCTGAATCTTTAAGCTTACAACATGCAAAGCTAAACAGAATAGCAACCACATGCAGCAACAGTAACAAAATATTGGATATGCTGTTTGTATCCTGATTCATTATTGCATCATCATAAGCTGCTACATCAGAAGAAATAAAATATGATTTACTTACTTTACCGTAGAGAGACATCTTAAAACTGTCAAAAAAGAAACAATCTTTGGCGCCTTTTGCCTTCATTTTAAAATATTCAATTTGAGCTTTATAACCAAAGCTCAGAAATTCTTCTTTCTCACTGAGAAGGATGCATGTAGGAGTCTTTGGAGTCTGTTGACTAATATCTTCACCCCACATTTTTATCTGGATATTACTCTCAGCCTCTCTGGTGGTCAAGCTAAAGGCATGTCCACTATATGCAGTTCCAAAATCTATAGCTATGATAAAAGAGTCTCCCATTTCAGAGCGATTCAAGGTACTCAGTAAAATGGCCACGAAGTGCAGAAGTCACAGTACCTTTATTAGCTCTGAAGGAAGGGGAGTCAACAAGATCTCCATCTAAGCTTCAATTCCTGACATTAAAAAAGGTGTGCCGCTCAGCTCACTTCAGTGACGACAAGACTGCAAGAGAGGAATCATGATTCTTCACAGAGACAATTAAAAGGTAAAAAACCCACATAACTTTCTGTTAAGCAGAGATTAGCCAAAATTGATTTCATAATCTATTGTTATTATTTAGATTACTGATTACACTTAATAGTAACTAAGCTTTACTCCATTACTAGTTTGTTTATTAAATGTTAAAACATTATTGTCAGGTAGACCTTATCGTTTTTTACAGGCAAATTTCTCAGTGAGCCACATGTGGAACTGATGTTAGACTTTAACCTTAAAGTGTTCTATTGAAGGATTTGATCACCTACCTGTGTCTGCTTTTAGTGTGACAACTGTAGGTTTAAATGGAGAAGCCCAACAAACAGGGGTTTTCTCTTAGTTTCTTGTGAATTATTTGTGATTTCTCCTTTATGATAGATAATTCTGTAGTATCATTACAGTTTAATTAGTGCAAATTCAAAATGTTTATTTATTTATATTAGCTAATAAATATAGGGTGTAGAAAATATTTTACCTGTTTATCATTCACTAACACACACTCAGCTATATCTTATTATAAGATTGCAGGACTTTTCCTCGGCAGTTATTACACACGCTTAGGAATGAGCGGACGACACCAAGTACAGATAAACTCAGGCAACGGAGACATGGGTTCATGTTTGGGAAATCACAATAGGTAAGCAAAAAAGAACCCAATATTCAAACTAATTAACCTTACAATGTATCATGTTAGTGTCAGGGTTTAAATGCCAGTCACATTGACAAATTAGATAAAAGAAGCTGAAACTAGGACACTGGGTCTCATCTTGTCTCCAGTATCATTGTTTCAGGCTCAGTCTATAGTGTCATGGTGTCATCAAAAGAATCATTTAAAACATAAATATGTCACTTGTTTCTATTTTATTGACTAGACTCAGGTTTTTCTCTCTAGCACTGAACACTTCCTATTTGGAAAGTTGCAAAGAAATTCTTGAATATTTCAGAAGTAGAGCTCTTTCTGCTACTAAAAACATCCTTTCTCAATTTGATGGTTTTCTCCTCCCACTTAACATTTCCATGTTTTCTACTTCTCTCATTAAGAGTCTGGGAGTCTCAAAAACACACTTACCTTCCAGTCAACAATATCACGTTGTTCAATCTGCCTTCTTCCACTTCTTGCATAATGCAAATGGTTTCTATCCCTCTCTTATCTTAATACCACCCTTGTTCATAGCTTTGTGATTGTCTCTCCACTGACCCCTGATTTATGAAACATCACCTCTCTCTCCCTGTTTAAATCTGGTCTGAATACATCTTCTTACATTAGGCTGTTCTTTTTAGTTTATTATAATGTAAAATTTAGAAGCACTTTTTAAAAGAAGTTTTGATATTGAAGGGGAATCCCAGTTATCAACATGGGCCTACACAATGAATTAACTCTGGTTAACCACATTTTTTGGACAACTAAAATGACAACATAATAAAAAAATAATAATTTTTCCATTTACTTAAATTACCTTTATTAGATGTTCTGTAGCACATCAAATGAAGGTGACAAAGTGTGAAAAACACAAAATAATAAGTTTTTTACATTACAGTTTAATCAGAATTTTTAAAATTATATGTACTTTTAAGTATTTTTGTTCTACTGTAATTTGATTAAAACTGAACTTCATTTATTCCCAAGAATTTCTTGTTCCATTCTACAGCTTCCATGGACAACATAAATTTTTAGAATATGATCATGAAAAGAATAACTCATACAGGACAAGAGAAGAACCTCTTAGTCAGTAAGTATCATTATTCTAACTATCCAAGTTCAGCTTTTTAAACATATCTTGATGGGGTTTTATTTAGATGAATGCACTGTCAAAAGTTTAAAAATTTATCAAATAGATTGACTTAAATGCTTCAATGGAAGGCGTTATGGAGATTTGATTTATCAAATAATGATAATCGATTTCAATAATAAGAGAAAGATTAATCTTTGTCTTTAAGGTAACGGGCTGGATGGATCATCCATCCATCCAGCCATCCATCCATATTGTTCTGCTTATCTCAGGAGAAGAGTCCAGAACGCAGTCACATCACATTGTTATATAGTCACAGCAAGGAAAAGACCCACCCAAAGTCTGATCTTTGCCAGATGGACCACAAACACTAGCCTTACCCCTACCTCATGAACTATCCCTCACCTCCTGGAGGGGAAGGTTTTATGGCAGAAAAGAGAATCAATAAGGATTTCAGGAGAAACTTCTAATTCTTCTTTGTCTATTACTCATGGGTGCAGGGTCAAACAAGGGTCCAAACTACATTCCACATGTCAATCCTTTCAGACAATTTCCAGGTTAAGCATTTTACCCAAGATATCTTCAGGTCTCATCTACTATCACAGCTCCAGAAACATCTAACATTATCTGCAAACTTCTTTAATGGAGAAGATTTTTTTAGGATCTACATTGACTATGGCATAACTGTTTGCTAGTTAAATTTAATATCATCCATCCATCCAGCCATCCATCCATATTGTTCTGCTTATCTAAAATCGGGCTGAGGGGTAGGTGCCTAGGAAGGGAAGCCCACACTTCCCTCTCCCCAGCCACTTGGGTCATTTCCTCCTGAGGAATCCCGAGGTCTTCCCAGGCCAGCTAAGAAAAAGAGTTTCTCCAGCGTGTCCTGGGTCTCCCCCTAGGCCTCCTTCTGATGGCCTGGAACAGGTCAGCAGGAAGGCGTCCCTGAGGCATCCTAACCAGATGCCTCAGGGACGCATCTGGTTAGAGGAGCCACCTCACCTGGCTCCTCTCAAAGTGAAGAAGCAGCAGCTTCACCCTTTTCTGGCTCAAGACCATAGCCTTGTATTTGGAGGCACTGATTCCCATCCCAGCCACTTCACACTCAGCTGTGAACCACTCCAGCAAATGTTTTAGATCACAACCCGGTAAAGCTAATAGAACCGCATCATCTGCGATCCTAAGGCCACCAAAAAGGATCGCCTCAACACCTTAGCGTGGCCTAGAAATTCTGTCCATAAAAGTAATAAACAAAATGAACAGAATTGGTGACAGAGGGCAGCTTTGGCGAAGTCCAACTCTCACCGGAAATGACCATCACTTACTGCCAGCAATACGGACCAGACTCTGACACTGGTCATACAGGGACCTAATAGCCCATGTCAAAGGGCCAAGTACCCCATACTCTCAGAGCACCACCCACAGAGCTCCCAGAGAGACACAGTCAAATGCCTTCTTCAAGTCCACAAAACACATGCAATCTGGTTGCATTATAT
>CAEGAD010081481.1:0-19258 GCA_903067055.1 Poeciliopsis paucimaculata | reverse complement strand
AGATTTGTAACTGAAAGCACATCTCTGTCTGTTCTCCTCGCGAGTAAGAAAAGAATCTAACTCTCTTGTCTTTCCTGTATTTGTTTAATCTGTGTTTTAATAGGTGTTAACCCTGACATACATACAGTTGAAAACAGATATTTACATACACCAAATAGAAATACACATACATTTTTTTTCCTCACTGCCTGAAGAGAAATCAGACCAAACATGTCTTGTTTTAGGTTATTCAAAGTTATTGAAATTATTTCTATTTGATAAAAAAAGTGCGAGAATATTTTTTTTAATTTCATTTTGTTTGTTTTACTTTTTTCAAATTTAGCAGTTTATATCTAGTTCAAAGGCAATTACAAAACATCTCTAAAAATATTCTTAAGTTTTTTGGCATTTAGAAAATCTAAAAATATCTTTTTATAATTCTAACTAACCTAAAAAAGGAAAAGTTTGGTTTGATTCAACTTCAGAAAAAAAATGTGCATGTCTTCTAATTTATCTGGTTTTAACTGTATTTTTCCATCATGTGCTGCATTTCCTACCTTTTAAATGCATTGTTTACAGTGGATGTTTCTGTCTCCACTTGCTCTAATTTCTCAGTGGGTAGTTCAGGGGGCCTGAATTCACTTTTATCAGTCCTGGGAGTCCTGAAGCCTCTCCACCAGCCAGACCCGCTTTCCCTCTGCCTCAGCTGAGCAGTATAGACCGCTGTCTCGCTGGTAATCACCCCCAGACCCGAGGTCCCATCTGGACACGCGAGCATGTCCACAGAGGCATCTAGGACCTCCGGGTCCTGCATCCGGGGGTGCGGGCTGAGAGTGGGCGGGAGTGGAGACATGGATGAATGAAGAAGGGATTCAGGGGCTTTTCTTTCATTAGAGAGAGACTTGGAACACTTGCAACTTGGCAGAGAGCTCAGGGGCTCCATCGGTGATTCAAGCGCAACAAGGGCACCAAGCTGGGGTCCTCCAGGTGAGTCCTGTTCCAGCGGGGACTCCTCCGTGACAGAAAGACGATGGTGAAAGGGAATCACAGCCGGCCTCTTTGACTGTTTATCAGGCTTTTCCGGCCTTTCGCTTGTCTTGTGTTTTGGCACGGAGGTAGGGTATAATGACGGGCCTGAAGACAGTGAGGAGCTGGAACAAGGTTGAATGTTAGCAGTGGGTGTGGTGGACATGTTGAGCTTCTGCTGCTTTAACCTACAAAACAAAACAAAAACATAAATTTAAATACCCTCAACAGTAGCATAAAATATGTTTTGCTGACTGTATTGATAAGAACAACAATCCCCGCTGAATCGTTCAATGGTAACGAAGCATAACACTGCTTATCTTCCAGAACAAATGAACCTATAGCATAACATTGTGGTGGTAGAACAATGCTGCAGAGATGCTAATTTTTATCGGGGAAAGGAGTAGCTGGTCAGGGCTAATGGGAAGATGGATGGAACCAAATATAGAGTAATTGCAGGAATATCAAAGTGTGAGAAGCTACAAAAACCTTGAGATTGGGGACAAGGTTCACCTTTCACCAGGAAAGTGACCTGAAACATACAGCCAGAGCTACAATGGATTTCCTTAGACCAATGCAATGTTAGAATAGTCCTGTTAAAATCCAAACCGAGTCCAACTCGGAGTCTGTTGCAGCAGTGAACATTGTTGTTCACTGAAGCTCTTCAATTCCGTATTTAAGTTATTTTGCAAGAATACTCAAACCTTTAAGACCCCAGATGTAAAAAACTAGGACAGACAGACTCCAAAGACTTTCTGTAATTGCAGCATATGGTAGTTCTACAAAGTATGAACAAATTCATGCTGCGCTTTCAAATTCCTGTTTGTAAAAACCATACATTTTTAGTTTGTCTTGTCTTTCACATAAAATCCTATTTTTATATAGTAGACCAACAGCATTGTATTTTTAGGTGTGTACACTGTTTCAAATTAAATGAACAATACAAAAACATTACTTTGTTTAACAAAGTAATGCTTGAAAACTTCAGTTTAAACAATGTGTTACCTGGAACAGCTGCAGGGTGTTCGCGCTCCAAGATCGTTAAAGTTCCACGTAGCAACTCCGTTTGGCACTTCCTTTCTCTGTGACGCATCAGTTACCTGTTTTGGTCTGTAGGGAAGAATCACATCCAGACAAACACTGGTTAACATAACCTATCACGAGTATTAGAATAAAAAAGCAGAAAAGGAAGAAAGTAATTTAGAGCTAACTTACACATGCTGAGACTGGTTGAGATAGCATTCCCTCCAGGCCTGGTGGACCACCTGGCAGGTCAGCTTCTTCCCAGAATGCTTTGGGCTGAAAGTGGTGATCCCTATGCCGCTGTCCGGTGTAGGGACATTAGAGGCCGAGGTCACAAAGCCACTGTCCGCTGGCAAAGCAAAGAACAGATACCATCCTCTCAGCGACAGAGTTTTAATCTTAGTCAGCAGTGAAAAATGTCTTTTTCACTCATGCTCTCCTTTTCATTAATCTGTTAGCAGCTGAAAAAGTCAGGGTCATGTGTGAAAATACCCGACTGGTGCCTTTTCACAACAATTTGAAGCAGAAATGTGAGAAGGTCAGAGTGTATACTATGAGCTCTTGTTACACATTAATGGCTACTTCTGTCTGTTAAAGGTGGGTAGAATCATTGGGTCGTTTACACATTAGTCACTTCCTCATGCTTCACACAGACAAGCCTGGAAAAAAGTGCTAAAAAGGCTACACACTATTTGTTTATTTGTGGAAAATTGAACCGTACTCATGTCTATACCATCAAACTGTAATACAAAACAATATGTAATAACAATGCAACAAACCTTTGATTACCTACATACATTAACAGAAGAAAGGAGATGAACAGCACTGATTTTTCTCATGTTTAGCTTAATTCAACAGTTAGTGCTACAACTATTTGGCTTTAAATACTCAGATGTTCCCAGCAGTCCAGGAGAGCAATGGACTCCACAGCAGAAATCCGAGTCAGCAAATGTGATTACGTTTGAGACAAAGTGCTACGTTTACGAACCAGAAGAGCAGGTTTTGTCCTCACAAGCTTAAGGGGAACCAAATGTTACGAGCTAAATTATCAGTGAGTCACATTAAAAGTAAATGTGAACAGTTTAGCAAACTGAAAAAGATAGGAGCTGGAGGTTTTAATAAAGACTGTAGTGACATGGGTCCAGCCAGAAAATTTTAGAAAAAAATAAAGCCCTTTGCTCCTTTTGGTGATTCTATGTCACTTGGTTGTTTTATCAAACAATCAACACCGCAATAGCGTTCTTAATGTATTTAACTCCCTGTATGTTGGGGCTGGCCAAGAGAACCTCCTGTTCAGAAAAAATAGCTTGCTGTATGAAAAAATGTGTAGGAAAGTAATTAATAGTAATAGTGATGAAAAGTAGCATTATTTTTGCTGCATGTATATAGCACTTATTTGATAGAAGAATTGCACAGATTGCTGGTGTATGCAAATGCAAATTGTTAAATAACTTGGGAAAAAGCAAATAAAATAAATAAAATCAGGACATCCTGAGAACAAAGTGAAAAATACAATGAGACTAATTTTAAGTGTATCTAACAAATCTGAATTAAACGAGAATTACCTCTATATGGAACAAGATACATTTAAAATACTTTTCAATCCTGGAGCTAGAAGCGTTTACTTCAAGCTGTTAATGACTTCAGTTTTTACTGTGCAGATTTGTTTTTAAGCACCCCAAAACCCTGCACCACGCATACATGTGTGTGTGTTACCGGAGCAGGGCTGCTCTGGTGACGTCGGCGGAGTCAGCGGCACGCTGCAATTGTTCAGCTCCTTGTTGAGGCCCAGAGCTGCAGGAACAGGTGGAGACTGCTCCACCGGTAGATCCCCCTGGGCAATCAGCACAAAAGCAGCTGGGTAGGTCATCCTCACGCCGCCTGGGAAGGTAAGAAAAAGAGGATTTGTGGCACTCATTTAACAACACATTTATAAAAATCCTTAATAAATCCTTGCAAAGATAAACTGAGTGAGCAAAACATGCTGTTTGTGTTAGAGATTTACAGCATGTTCCCAGATTTCAGCATGAATGGCCACAAATGCACTCACGCCAAGCAGTAGCTTTGTGCTGCATTAATGCAAGCACACGCTTTCTCACTCACTGCTCTGATAAAACATGATCAAATAAGAATCCCTCTACTTTCAGGCTTCTTCTGGCTTTCCACTTTAGCTGTAGAAGCTGCCGGTATCCAAAAGAGTTTTAATTGTAATCAGGTCAAGTCAACGCTGTGGGATCAGACTGATTAGGCTGTAAGAGAACCTCCCTGGAGTTTATGGCTCAGCTTCCAGACTCTTCCTCTCTGCTTGTCTCACTGTATGCTCATAGCTTTCAGTCATTCCCCCTTCCAGGCATGTTGGAAGACTGAGAGGCTCATTGTAGTTAAAGCAGCACTTTTACTAGTTCCTCTGCTCAAACAAAGAAAGAGAGCAATCAATGAGATGTTATTGTCTCACCGTTTGCTTTGTGAAAGCAACATCACTGAAGCCTAATGTAATTATTCATTTCTATTTGCATGCTGAAAGGTTGGCAGTGTTCTTTTGTATTTGCTGAAATAAGAAGGATTGTGCAGGAAACTGTTTTCTTTTATTTGGTGAAGTAACTCCATTTACATGCTATATGTTCTTTTTTTTATTTTTTATTTTTTACAGTTTTGTGTGATATTCTTTCTTTTTGCCATACCTACGATGACATCCACTGCCACATGAGAGCTGCGATCGTAGGCTTGCCCGGCTTCCTTTTGTTCCTTCTCTCCGCTCCCCTCTTTCTGTGGAAGCACCATGGGATAGAAGTAGCTCCACTCCTCTATCAGCTTCCGAGCGGCGGGGTCACTCATTTTGAAGGCCTGCCCTGTTAGGGTCCCACTCAGGCCATACGGACTCAAAATCACTGCATAGACAAGAGCAGAGCGATCAGAGACGGCAAGGAAGGAACAATTTCAAACAAAAGGTGATAAAAATAAAACGGTTAAACATGATCCAATATGTCTCTTAATACGTTTATATTTAGATCTGTTTTAGTATTTGCATCAGCATAAATAACAGACAGTCTAAAGAATTTTTAATTAACTTAAATGTTATTTTAATAAGTTTATTTACTTCTGTTTATGTAAGCAATTATAGAAAAAAACAGTATGTGTAGTTATCACAGCCTATGATGTAATTTAAATCCAGTAATGTCAACTCTGCACTACATACGTGGTATACAGAATAAGCAGTATTTTAAAGCAACTTTCATATTTGGTAAAAAAAAAAGGTGGAAGAATGCACAATATCCTCATCTTTTCATCAACACCTGTTTATTTTATCTCCTTGTGATTGTTCAGCATTTTGTTGGAAAGAGCTCTATAAAGCACTTTATAAATAATATTAAGAATTTGTATTACTATTATTATTAGTAGTAGTAGTAGAAGATAGTAGTAGTAGTATAAGTTCATTGGAGTGACGTAAACTCATAATAGAGACTTTTGAAAAGTCATAACTTTAAAATATATGCTTCTGATCAAAATGATTACCTAAGAGCAAAAAGCTAATTCTGATTTAATATATATATACGTGTGTGTGTGTGTGTGTGTGTGTATGTGTGTGTTACCTTGCACCGGAGTGGAGGAGGTCTGTGCGAGTCGGATGTGGCGCTCCGTGATGTGGTACGCAGGCTGATGCTGGACGATCTCCACACTAGTGCACACGTTGCTTTCGCCATGCAGGAAGAAGGAGAAGGAGCAGGACAGGTGTTCGCTGCGAAAAGAAGATTGAAAAACAATGGAATTAAATCCAAAACACATTAAAATAGTCGAAGCACGTACACAACTCGGAAATCAAGCCTGTCTTTGAAAACGACTGGCAACACAGGTTTGCACTCCTGTCTTTGTCCGGTTTAATTACAAGTAAAATCACCTACACAATCTAATTAAGCTCAAATTAAAATGGAACATAATTACTTTTTAATTATGTCCAATTTAGATGAAGCAGACTGAAGATGTTAAACATGCCAGGTTTTTCAGGCTGAGATCTGACAGACGAGGGGAGCTTATCTACAGATCAGAGAACGCCATCTGACAGCATGTTCACAAAACTCTACCACCACTGATCTCACACACATGATTCTTATTGCAGGTATAAATCCTCATTTGCGTACGACTGACTGCGATGGCTACATGTTTACATATTGCCACTCTCTCTTTATTACACCAGCCAGCGCTCAGTTCATCATGCATTGCTGTGTTTTTTTAATCAAGGAGGAGTAATTGTTGGAGCTTTATTGCAATCTATACAGCAGTGGGCGGGCTGGACGTCATTAACCGCCTCGACAGCTCCACTGATGTATATTTTTAATCTATAAACCACCTCACTACCTGGGTTTATATATATCAGAATTACAATAAAGTCAGCAGGTACTCTAATCGCTTTGTGATTACCCTACTGCCTATGCAATATCCCCGTTGCCCTGAGGGAGTTGGACCTCCATTTGAGCTGTAATGGATCATCAAATTCAATAAAATGGCCAGTTCCACATGCGCAGCCAGAACTAAACACAGCCTATCTGAGCCGGATGTCTCAGTTCTGACTGCGAAAGCCTCCAGATGGCGCTGGATTCACCCAAGAGGTTGAGAAGGCAAGGTTTTCTGCTTCATAAACACTCCTCAAGCTCCCTGAGAAAAGAAAAAAAAGAGAAAAATCCCTAATGACAGCAGGTGGTTCGAACATAAGCCTGCACAATCACAGGGAGAAGAGCACAGCTAAAGTGCATACATATGCATGCCTGTGATAAACTGGCACTTGGGCACACAATGCTTTCTCACCCCACAGATAATATCCCAAGCGCACACACGAAAACTCAGTGGCAGTTTATCATTTCTGCAGTTCACATTTCCACAACACATGAGTCAAAAATGCTTTCAATGTCACTGCCCTCCAACCTCATCCTCGGCGCATCGTTCCAGTCACACGAAGAGCTAAATATAGGTGCACAGGGAAGCTCGGGGAAAACAGCTGCAAGTCAAGGGTACCAATCTGCTCGGCACAAATACACACATAAGCAAAATTAACAGGGAGGGATGTTCATTTCTGTCACTTTTGCTTAATTTACAAGTAAAGTGAGATTTCTGTGGAGTCATAGAGCTTCAAGACATTCAGGGGGTCCAACAAATATTGCATTTCAATCAAAAAAAAAATCCAGATAAAAATAAGATAGCTTCCTGTTCCGTTTTAAATATTTAATAGATATTTTTTTATTATTTGGGAAATATTTCAGGCTTACAGTAGGAAATCTGTACATGTCTAATTACCTCCAGTCCCGCTGCAACCTTGGCCTGACAAGTAGGTGTACAAATTGATTGGAAAATTTTTCAAAATATTATTTTCTTTCTGAAGTTATCGAGCCGTGGAAAATCAATATTAGACTTTTCATTTGCTTTTTTTTTCAGATCTGAGCCACTGATGGGTTGAATATATATTTTTTTTTTCTGAAAAATGTCAACAGTTTTGCATAAATGTAACAATAATGCAGTGAAAATTAAGAATTGATTTAAAAAATGTATTTCTTTCCCATGTTGATGCTTGCTTATTTATGTGAGATGTAAGTGTAGACAAAGACTTCAGGGTTTGATTCAGATTGTACCACTAATGCTACTGTTTGCAAAAAATCAATGGAACAAGTCTCTCTGACAATGTTTACACAAAGTTTATGTAAGCAATTACAGCCAATAAATTCATAAAGTCAACACTAAAGCACAACATGTGTAACACTAAGTCATTATTTTTTTTTTTTTTAACTGCAATAAAGTGTGACAACTTGCAAGTCAGTGAAAAAGCAGAGCTACAAAAAGCAGCATCAAACTGCAAGATGACCCAGCTGGGAGATTGATGCTCCCTGTCCTTTTACAAAGGGCATTTTCCTGCACAGTAAGCGGGTGTGAGTGTGTGGACACTCCGGACTCCACACGTCCTCTGGGGGGTTTTGTTCAGTCTGCAGGCATAAGTATGTGTGTGAGAACGTCAGACCAGAGATGTGTGTCTGTATGAGTACAGGTATTAATAAATGAAGAGGAGAGACAGCTGAGACATAACTAAGGGTTGACAGTACAGGAGAAGATGAGGGGGGAAAAAAAACTGATCGTGAAGAAAGAGAAGGAAAAGGGACAGGAGGAGAAGAAGATGGAGACATGGGGAATTAAGTCAGGTGGGGGTATGCATGAGCAGGACGGGCACAAAATGGGAAAGTAGGGAGAACTAAGAGGAAATTAAAGAGATAAGGAAAGGGAAGACCGGAGGAGCCAGACCAAAAGCAGTGTGAGAGACAGAGGAGGAAGTGAATAATTCAGTGCCACACACTGCAAATGCTGCACACATATCGATGAGATCAGAGTTTTAATAGGAGGCTACTGAGCATGATTTTATGGTGAAATCAATCAGCTAATGTAGAGATATAGGGGAACACAGACATTTTAAAGTCTGCGTGAAGCTGTCACTTGCTCTGGCTTCATGATATCTGCAGGCTCCGTCTTGAATTTTGCATTCTGAACATTGTGTGCAACAAATCTACCAACAATACCACGCTCCTGAAACTAGACAGGTAAAAAGCAAGCACATATCCAGCGGTCAGAGCAGCATGAGGACAAGAAGAGTGGCTTGCATGCAGTGCCTTACAAAATGATCCTTTGAAAGATTTAACATGTCAAAAACCTCAATAAATTTACTTAGGATATTATGTGATAGAACAACACAACATTGTGCCTCATTTTCAAGTAGAAGGAAATAGATCATATAAATATATGTAAATATATTTCAATATATCCTAATTTTAGATTTCCAATTATATCCAGACCCTCAATGCTGCAAATGTACTTTCAATCTAATTTGTTTAAGGTCAAGTTAAACATGGATGAAATGTACAAATTCTTCATAATGCATAATGTCCCAAAATTGACCAAGAATCGGTTCTGATGGATATATTCAATCACATGTTTACAAAAAAAAGTAATGAAGAGATTTTGTATATTTATCAAAAGTAATATGTCATTTACTATGAAATTACATAAAAAAATTAAGGGTCATATTTATGAATAACTACACTACAATAATAGTTATTCATTATTATTTTTCTAATAATTTATGGAAGTAAAAAAAAAAAAACACAACTAGGCAACAATTTTAGAACTAATTCTACTTACTACTGTAATCAGAATACTTTTAGGAATAAGGAATGCACACTAAGATGTTCGGAGTTATCAAGGGTTCACAGCCTAACTTGGATGCTGATATTTATCTCTACATTTTAATTTGTACATAGAAATAATAGATGATACAAAGTGACAACTTCATATCATTTACCTCCCTTTTCAGAAGTGCGACTTTTTGTTGGTCAGATAAGATGCTAATAAAATACATTGAAGTTTGTGGTTGTCACATGAGAAAATGTGAATTTAAATGGGTAAAAATACTTTTGCTGAACATCACTGAAAGGGATCGAGAACCAATGTGTGTCTGTTTATCAGAGGAGGTGATTAAGGTCTGACATGGATTATTAAGACACACAGCTGCACACAAAACAACAACTGTTTGAAATAGCAAAAAAGATTACTAAAACAGCAATCCACACACTAACCATTAGGATTACACACAAGGCTTATATCTCCTCCAACAGACCCATCTTAATCTGATGGCGCGATAACGGTGCTCAGCTAGCAACCACAGCCATGTGAACTAATCAGGTATGATAGTATTTTATCTGGATTCTCTTAAATCTGAGAGGTTAATCTGCTTAAACTGAACCTTGAGTGTTCTCCCCGCCACCAGAGGAGCAGCTCCGTGAGTTATCCTCTTCCCTCCAGCTAACCCTTTTCCACACACACGTGTAAGACGCTCCACTGATGCTTGTGGACCATTGTGGAGGATGTTTACACTCTTGTAAGCTCTCGTGAGCAGCATGTGTACACATCCTATTGAAACTGCTTCCAGAGTGCCCCCACGATTGTTTAATTTATTCCAACACAAACAGAACATGTAGACTCATTCTCAGGCTTAGTGCAGGTGAATCTAAATGCTGCTGCATGTACACATTCTGCAGTATGCAGAACAAATCAGAAGCAACATAAAGGCAAAAGCATTAAGTTTGATGTTTTATTCAAGGGCTCCCAGGGGCTTTGAGGAGGACTGTTACCACAATATTTATGCTACAACAAAATGTAAATGGTTTCACAATAATAGGGAGCCAAGCTACAGGATAAAAGAAGTGCAATTACAGATTCAAGTACAGAATTCATGAAATTCAATTTCCATAAATATTCATATATAATGGCTTCCTGTACCTCCCAAAGAAAAACATGTCCACAGCATGATGCTGACAAAACTGTTTCCCTATCTGGTCGTGTGTAAAGACACTCAGTGTTTTTGGTTGGTTTTTAGCCACACATAGCGTTACACATACTGCCCAGTGAGAGACAAACTGGTGGAGGAAAAGCCAGTAAAACGGCATGTTCAGCTGCCATTGTGAATGATAGCCTGAACAGTATTTTGTAAAATGTTAAAAACTTGGGATAAGACATTAAACAAATTTAATAAGACTAATTTAAATTTCTCCACAACTTTCTCCCTGACCTTTATCGCGTATTCATCTGTCTTCATGATGCGGTTTATTCACTTTTGTTCTCTGACAAATTACTGTGGCTCTCACACAACATTTGTGTTAATACTAGGACAGTTATGCATTTATTTTACCTACTAGTGGACTTTTCAAGGTGATCTTATTCAGTTACCATCTTGATAAGTGCACAAGAGCAAATGCATGTGGCGTTTATTTGATTTTTTTTTAATAGATACACATCTTCCACTACATTAAGACACAACTTCAACTTAGTCTATCAATGTTTTTATTTGTATAAAATAAAATTACTTCTTTCATAATTAATTGTTGGCATAGTTAGTCTCACAGGATCCTAATCAAAAATAATCTCAAGCAGTTTGACAACATTTGCAAGGTACTGTATTGTAATTTCAAAAAATGAAAAGGATCTGGTCGTGTCTCTGTGACTCATCATTATTCTCTATTCTGTTCTACATGTTGTTGTTGTTTTATTTCTTTCTTATCTTTAACATTTTTAACACAATAAAGCAAAGGTCTCAGCTATCTTTGCAAAAATTGCAAGTGGCAGCACCTTATGTGTCCACTCCTCAGACTCTCAGAGCACATGAAAGAGTAAATGTAAAGGCACCAAATTCAAGAGAACAATGCACTCATGAAAAATTTGTGTTGAACCGATAAAGACTATGACACAAACTAATACCTCTGCAGGAAAGATTGCACTATGCCAAGTCAATCACCGAGCAATTGTACAAACCTTTTGCACAATGAAAGCAATCATCACATTCCCTGGGGATTGTTAAAAGTGTTGTAGCTTTTCATCTCTATTTTTACAGTCACACATTATATCCAGTCAGTCACCACCTTCCAGTTCATTCACTCAGCAGCTACTTATCCATCCAGTCGGGCTGTCAGTGCATCCAGCAATCTGTGACTTGAAGGAGCATTTTTCTTGTCTGTCACTTTTCTAATTTAACCTGTCTACAACTGTTCTAACCCTTAATTACACTGTGACTTAAAGCTTACGTGTTTTTACCAAATGGCAAATTGTCCTCACTTTTTCCTCATCACATCTGTCATGTCAGATTAGCATTTATTTAAGATTTAAAAGTGTATACCATCACTGAAATTCTTGTTTCAGACAACATATTAGAGCAATGTAACACACACAGTGAGATGCAGAAAATTAGAAAAAAAACATTTTCTTTTGTATGGGGAAATGTTTTTTCTAAGGTTCTGAAAACACCAGAGAGCGCGGAGCAAAAAATACTAAGATGAGCAAAATTAGGTCATATCTTTTTTTTTTTTTTTTTTTTTTTTGCTGGCATGAGTACTTTTCAAGTGAGTTCTTACAAGCTCTGTCTAGCTTCCTTTCCCTCCCGCCGATCTAAATTTATCATGGCATTTGATTTGTGCAAACACATAAGAGCAAACAAGCAGCACCGACATCAATGAAGTTATTCCACAAGTCTAAATGAAGATGCTGTCTCTGTACCTGCGGTGTGGTAACACTAAAAAAAAGATAAAGAAGTGCTGCTGTGACAGAAAGCACACTAGATTTGTAAAATAAATATAAAAATCTTGGTGGCTGTTTTACATTTTTTAGTTAATTTTATCATTTTATAATTGAAGGAAATTGTAAAACCTCAGTTCTGTCAGGTCAGCGAAGAATTCCTGAGATTAATAAAGAAAAAACAAAAGGCAGCTGCCATGTTTTTCATAGCAAAGAACAGGTCTGTTACTCTGAACTACAAATATTATTTATGCATGAGTTTATGGCCATTAGTGAAATGAAAGCTGCAATATAAAAAACACTGAGCATTACACTTGGCATGCAAAGAATTGACTGAACTAATGAGGGAGACAGACTCTAATACATCCATTCAGCCGTCTATAGCAATGATTAATTTACGACCCCCCACCTTCTCTGATCCCCACCGCACCACCACCCGCCCCTCCCTACTCCCCCCGCTCCTTCCCTCTCTGATGCCTCATCTCCTCACTCTGCATCCCTGTAACCCTCTCCCCCTGCTCCTACGTTCTTCCCTCGGCGTCTGATGCAATGTGTTACCAACCCAGAGAGCTTTCCTCCCATTCAGACACAAAGAAAGAATGAGAGTTGGGTTGAGAGGAAGGAGTAAAAGGGGCAATCGGGGGGAGGTTGTGGTTGGGGAAATCATCTCCTGGATCTAACGCAACCCGCTGTGCCCAATGGACACAAACAAGATAAACACCTGATAAGCCCTGACAAAGACAGCTATGCCAAGGCACTGAAACTGGCACGGGTGTGGAAGCATGGCATGAATGCTCGCATCAATACGCCACCTAATGGGGAGAAAAGGCACAGTGCAGAAGTAGGAAAAAAAGACACAAAAGAGGTAATGAGATAAGAAGTCATTGTTAGTGAGAAATGTTCCCTCGTGGGCTGAAAATATTGCTGGTCGGGGATCTGAAGGTGTTTTCACACTCTCAACTTTGGGGCAACTTTATAACAATAGGAGCAAGAGGCGGTGTGGGAATATGAGTGGAGATAACAGGTGGATATCAGCACTTCTTTTGTGCCACTGTGTGGTACAAAAACGGTGTTGTAATAAAAATTCATACTCTTCACCTCTACAGCGCACACACATGATTCAGGTTTGTTTTGGTGGGAGCTCTCAGGAACATTTCGGTCTTTCTCTCTCTGTCTCTCTTCCCATCTTTGCCTTCAGGATGTTCAATAATTCACAAAAAAAAAAAAAAAAGAGCAAGTCTGAATCGTCTCAGCAGGAGGCATGCAGCACATTCCGGCGGAGCTTTCGAAACGAAGAGGAATTAACATGATGTACAGAAGTCTCACTGCCACACACGCAAACACACATAAAGGCCTGTGAAACTTCCAGAAGAGTCTCGGCTCTCATGTTTATATATGCGCATACTCATGGAGGTGTCTTCTTCCTTAATACTTTCCACTCCTGTTGCTCTATTTAAATTCAGATTTTTCTTGACTTTATTTCATTGTATTCCCATGTTGAGTTATTTCTGATTATCTCTGTCTCAAAATCCCTTCCACAGAAAATTAGAATATTGGCTGTACTTGTTATTTCTAACTGCATTTTCTAACCTTCTTTAAAATACATTAAAAGCTTTATAGTCATAAGACGACAAAGAACAAAATAAAATCTGTACAGTTTAGCTAACATAAAACATCCATGATTAATGAATATTGTCTTGGTTTTGTTTAGTAATAGACAAAGGACATTGCAACTCCAGATGACAGAAACATCATTCAAATAAAAATGCTCACAAATGTTATTTTAAATGTGGTTAGTAATCATGGAAAAACACACTTTCACTAAGGACAGAAAAATAACATTGGTATTGAATAGCCAGTACAATAAGTATCCAGTGGAGCATTAATTTTCCCTGGAATTAGGGACCACAAAATTCTTAGCCACCTATTTTAATCGCTCAAATGCCGTTCATGTGCATCAATATGAACAGCAAAAACTCTTACCGCAGCTGTTAACATTTTGTAGGCAATCTACAAGAATTGCATGTGAAATCAATTGCCCTCTTTCAATTTGAATTTTGCACGTCCTACTGCAAGCCACATAGTGGGGCTAACTTATCTAAGTCGGGGATGTGGCAGCAAGAAGACACCTAAATCTAAATCTTAAGAGGCAGGACTGGGAACCACTGCTTTAAAAGATCAGGCCCTGATCTAAAATAACCTTAGATACATACAAACTGTATGAAATCCTTTAATTAACCTTAGTTGTAGTTGATTTTACACAATCAGATAAAGGTGTTTTTTGGTCTATGATGGTAATTATTATCTACTTTTCCATGATATGAGCATGTTACTTCAATTCCCCTTAAGACTGAACTCATTATTGAGCCCTTGTTGGGCTAAAGGCTACAAGTAATAAAACCATATTGAAAGCCTGAAAGATAGCAGTTAAAATTTTAATAAAGCTCAAATAAACAATTTCTGAAGTGATTCTTCAGCTTGGCCTCTGTCCTGGTGTCCCTCATTTGATTCTTTGTGAATGTGATCAGACTAAGTGGAACATTATGGAAGACAAGGCCACTTTCCAACTCAATTAGTCATTTCTTTCAGAAAGAAAAAATATAACCTTCATTGATTTTGCTGTTTTGGTTAAACTACATAAAAGTCTTATATGCTCTGTGTTGAGGAGTGTTTACAACATAATTAACAGCAAAGGTTCATCCACAGCTCAGTCTATTAGAGCAGGGTGGGAGCATGGAAACCTTGTTCTGTCTGCAGCAGCTTCCTCCAGCTGCTTCTGGGGTATCCCCAACTGCTCTGAGCCAACTGGGAGATATAATCTCTCCAGCAGGAGCTGCGTCAGGACTGGGACTCCCTCTCCACCGCTAAGGTATGTAATAGCAACCGCATCACAGCAGGAGCTGAATATAAACTCCTCCATCTTCATACATCTGAGAGGCTAGAAGGGCAAATGTACCAGCCATTACAGGCTATTATTATTGCATGAAGTCGATCAATTAAAAAAAGTAGATCAAGGTTTAAGTGTTGACCTAAATCCTCTTAAGTAGATAGATTCACGGCTCCTGCAGCGTATTCCCTGGTTTTATGATGTGCTTGAGATTCATCCAGTTTTATACATATATATGCATTCAGTGGGCCCTTCTACCTATTGAAACTTCAGCAGTCAATACAATATCTCTTCAAGTTTCTGCCTTTCTTTGCTTCAGTCTGAAGCAGATTTCACCCAGACAGTGCCTTCGTAGACAGAGATGTCACCATCACGTCAGCTCTGCACACCAAATTCCCCAGATATAAACTGAACAAGTGACAAACACTCTCTCTCGACGTGTCAGGCAGTGTGCCTAAATCAGGGACTTCCACCTGCTCTCGGCTGCTGAACCTCACCAAGCTATGGCACGTCACGGCAGAGTGCAATCGTGTCAGCAACTTTTTGCAGAGACAGACTTCCCTGTGCATCACTCACTTTGCACCATGCATTGATAACAAAGATAATATAAAATACAGTAATTCTTTAAAGAAGCGTGTGGCTTTGCTGCCTCTAGTCGGTGGTCGTTCTTGCATAAACCACCTCTTTCTGTTATTCCTGACACGGCCAAACACAAACCCAAACAAAATAAAACTTTGATTTGTGTACCATCCTACCAATAGCTAAGCTATGTGTTATGATTTTTACTGAAGTGTGGTTCTAATACTGTTAGGAAAGCCTTAAGAATGCTGTTTATTATGCTTCTACAAAATTTTAAAAAACCTCAAATTTTGTTTCAGACAACAGCTGTTAAATGACACAAGTTACGTCTTACCACTGCAAACATGTATAAGTTGAAATGATCAAATTTAGTCAAAACTTATTTTAAAATAGACATAGCCTTTTGATTTATATGTTTTTACTCAGATACCAGCTTCAGTGTCATCACGTTTCTTCCGGTACTTAAGCTGTGAACAACACAGCAGGCGTAAAATCTCAATAACAGGATATGCAAATAAGGAATAAAAACGTCATTTATGTGCAATTGACAACTATTTTCTCAACTGTGGTACTTCTCTTGTGGTCTGTCGCCCTGGGCAGACAGCCATATTACACAAATAAAAAACTGCCACAGCCTCTGAGCAATATATTTGTTTTTAAAATGACACCACTTTGATGGCAAAGTGGTTTCCCAGCAGTTAGCAAACACAACATGTTTCAATGCAATTGAAACAGTGCTATGTCAGAGATGTGAGGAATGTTGCATCCTCATTGCCCGGAAAAGTGGGCAGAGCGAGCTGTGAAAGGGATCTATAATGCCTGAACCAACAAGTTGAACTGTCATCACACCCACCCCTCGTTTTACTCTGTTTCAGTCTCTCTGTCTGTCTCCCACGCTGACAACACTGTTATACAGCATGACATGTGCACGCACACGCACACACACGTCTCTTCACTCAGGGAAAGACTGCTAACCTCTGGACACCATTCACATGCTCTGTTTCTCTTTTACAGACTCACACCATCGGCCTGCTGCTGGAACATCAAGGCTTAACAAATACTGCATCACATGAAAGTCAGTCACGCTGCCTCACAGAATGACATTATCGCACTTTTTCTTTCTTAGAGCATCGCATGTACTAATGCCAACACATAAACCATCTTAATAAAGAGTGTGTATGCAGTTTCTTACCTGCTGCCCAAAGACTTTTCTTCTACTTCATGTGGCTTAAAGAACCATTTTCCAATCCTCACGAAGCCTTTATCGTTCAAACATCTGGAGCATTGAGCAAAAGAAAGACGTCAAAATTAGAAAATTTTTCTGACGTCTATGCATCACTGAAATAAGATCTAAATGATAGCAAACAATTCAAACACAATTATATATTAATTTCACAAGGTAAAAATTTTGATTCCAAGTGAAAATAATTTTTAGAAAACATTGTTTGAGCACTTTATGACTGTAACTGAATAATAAAACAATTACCATACTTTTTTTTCATGATACTCAAACAATAACTGAGTATTTGAAAATGAGTACACTCATCCTTACAGACATCAAGCTGCTGTAATCTCACTGTGATTGTTTGTAGGCATCACAAAATCATAGCAAATGATGACAACTTTGAAATAATGGTTTGTTCTTTTTCACCTCTAGCAAAACTTGCTAGTACCTGGTACCTGAAAGGAACTTAAACTAAGTTCCTTTCAGGTACCATTTTGAACATAACCCAACGTAAAACTTTATATCCTAATGAGCACCTATGGCATTTTTCAGATGGAGTTCAGAACAGTTGCACTATGCCTGTATGCCTGACAATTTTATTTTGCCACAGTCAATGGAGGCATGCACAGTAGAGGGTGGGTCTTAATTTGGAATATCATCTACTGTTCAAAGGAAGAGAGTTCATCACGTCTCTGTTCAAACTTTCCTTTTATAAAGTTATTTTTATGCTGTTATTAGGGACAAATCGTCAAATTGGCTGATCCAAACTTTGCAAAGAGTTGTTAATATCTCTGGATTCACATTCAAAACATCTACCGTATTTTCCAGACTATAGAGCACATCACCATATAAACTGCACCTACATTAAAAAAAACAAAACAAACTAGAAACGTACCAGGCTACAGGCCACTGGTATCTCCGCCGCTCTATAAGCCGCTATTATATATATTTAGAAATATATATGTAAAATATATAGATATATATTTTAGGTATATCTATCCTAAAATTACATGGAAGAGAGTAAACCGGTGAGACGCAGAACAATGAGAAAATAACTGCTAAATTAAGAGGCCTTTTTCTTCAGCGAGCAAATCCCAGTGTTATTTTGGGTAATTTTACTAATACCGTTTATTTGTCATTTATTGTTATCATTACTGATGTATTACTTTTATTTCTATGCACTCTGAAAATCCACAGTGGAACCAGTTATCACATAGCGCTTTCATGTGCTGATCTCTGAGCAGATTAAAGCGGTGGGATACTTTATATCCACTAATAAATGATAATAAACTCAAAAGCCTGCTGCAGCGGCTCATAAATCTTTCCCCATAAATCTGGTGGAAGACGTTTCCCTTTATTGACTCAACAAAACGTCTGTGTCTCATTAGTTGATTTCCTTCAGACACTGAGCACCTTCTTGTTATGAAACATATCACTGAGCGCCTGAGCCGAGCCGTCCTAAACAACACGTCTGACTCATAACGTGGAAAAAACATATTTGTAACATTTAGCTTCACTTCTAATTTAATTAGTTTTCTCAATTATATTAATTACAACAGCGCTGAAATCCAGCAATATTTGTAAATCACGTATATTTATACGACAACGGGGGATACTCGTTAGATGCATTTGTGGAGATCGGTGCAGTTATACAACAGCAAAGCAAAAGTGATCCCTCTAGTGTTGAAACAGTAAGCTATAAAAGGAGTCAGCTCCAAGGTAATAGGAAGGTTAATTCTGCCTTTCCCCTGTGATGATCACTGAGGCTTAACTTAATAGAGAGCAAATATGTGCTGCTTCATTTAACAGATGGCTCCGACTCAGAAAGGAGAGCTTTGGGTGCTTGAGCAAGTGATTCAGCGCACAGATTATAATTTCATTAAGATGAAACTTATGACAGAAAAGGTTGCATATATGTTTAACTTTCAGCTGTTGAAATATGCAGTAAATAACTAATAGCATATTAATTTAGAGCCACATAATATTATATTGTGGGTTTGATGAAAAATCTTTAAGTGCAGTATGCCATAAAATACTTTCTTGGTGTTATGCCTTGCGGTAGCATTTTCTCCTTAATTTAAAGGTGTAGTCAGTGCAAATCTCTTTCTACAACACTGGATCTAGCTCATTGTTTCACTCAGTGATCAGCAATTACCTATCCATTTATTGTTTTGAATCTGCCAAATTAAATAACTGAAAAACTACTGGACATGAAATTCAGGGGAATTTTAATCATTTTTTATTTACTTGAAAATCAACTCTGGTTTGAATCCTGTCAACCAAAGAATGTAAATGAACCAAAGAATGGAAATGATTCTTGATTTACAAACATATATATATATATATATATATATATATATATAAAAATTCCCTTCTCACCCACCGCGGGTGGTTCTTATCCTCTGAGCTCGGGTCCTCTACCAGAGGCCTGGGAGCTTGAGGGTTCT
>CAEGAD010081478.1:0-62802 GCA_903067055.1 Poeciliopsis paucimaculata | reverse complement strand
ATATGTTTCCATTAAGCAGCTCAGGTGGGAGAATCTAACAACTTTACATTTATGTGTTTTAAGCTCATCAAAACCAAGGAAGAACTGAAGAGAAGCTCGCTAATAATTCAAAATGATAAGATACACTTTTTTCACAAGTCATGATAGCCAACACTGAGTGAAAACTTATTAAAGATAGCAAAAAGAAAAGAGAGACTGGTGAAGGTTCATATTCCAGTACGCAAAATAACGTCAAACCTACAGTGGAATAGTTTAGCTCAAAGAATATGACAGTAAAAACTATAGTTGTAATGACTAAAGGCATAATTTAGTTCATACTTTTCACTTAAAGAAAAAAGGGCTGCAGTGGCCAGATTAAGATATGCTCATTTAATCTAATTTGGTTAACAGTGGGGATAAGACGTACCTTCTGCTTCAGCTATTTTTATGCCACAATGAGGACGTTTTCGATGAATGTTTCTCACTTTGAAACCTTTCATAAAGCACTCTGAACATGTGGCCTGGTCTCCCAGTCTGGGAACATCTCAAGGTGAAAAAAGGGAATTCAATCTGGAGAAATCGATACTTTTAAATGAGCAGAGGCTCTTATGATAATGCACGCAATAAAAGATGTAGCGACAGCCCCGGAGAGAATCACCATCATGCCCCTGTGCCTAATCTCGGCTCTGCTAAGTTTTTTTAATCACTTTTAATTGATTATTTTTACAGCTTTGCTGTGTTTCGATCACTCGCTGCCGGTGCCCAATTGGAGCTGCCCTCATTAGCAGAAGGAAAGGGAGATTTTCAGCCAAAAACTCCACTGTCCCAAAGAGACAAATTTGCTGATAAACTGAAGAACATGCACTAATCAGAGAGATATTTCTCTGTGAGCATAGAGGATACAAAAGCAGTGCTTAGGGACTAATTAAATATTCACGAATCTTTCATTCATGTGATTCGGAACCCCCCCCCAGAAAACCCCCAACTCTCTTTAGTTTTTCTCTTTATGTGAGTTGGAGGTGGCCATTATGTTGCACTGGGAAGCCTACGAGAAACTCTGAAGGTGTACTTTAGGGTTCAGTTGTAAAAGGAAAGTTTTAGCAAAGAAACTTCGTAAAACTCGCTAAAATCAACCTCCAGCCAAAGACTCAGATGGAACCAATCGGAGACAGGTTTATTCCAAGTTTTGACACTACAGACTCTCTCTGTGTGCGCAACCAAGAAAGGCACCCCTCGACTTATCCACTTTTGTGAGCCGTATCGTATTAGGCGCGTTTTGCCACACGCCATGATTTCGTCCTTCAGCAACCTCATGTCCCCTGCTGAGCTCAGAAAGTTCACACGCAGAAGAAAGAGGAGAAAAAAAAAAAGCTTCTTGATGCCTGGAGGACACGGGGAAGCTCCTTTGAGCACCTGAAACCGAGCCGGAGCTGATCGATTCCTATTCTTTGAGAAGAAAAACAACGTCTTATGTAGATGGCCGAGGTTTGAATGGGAAGAAAGGATCCAATTTCTCCCCTGGACTGTGCGGCTGTCAGAAGATAGGCTGTGACTGACAGCTCAGCGGTGCACGGATCCTGCAGCTACTTAAATGACAGCCAGAGAAGTAAACAGCATCAGGCTTATCAGAGCAAAGCAGCAGCTTGGAGGGCAACAGTTTGGCTGAACAGGAGCGACTTAAGGCACAGGAGTGTGCATCGAGCCCGCTAACTGAGCTCTGAGCCACAGCATCTATTCGACCTTGGATGTGTTTCCTTTCCCCCGTGACCCCAGGCACCTAATGGGTGTGTGGAAACTGCGGCGAGATGACGGCTGAATTTCAGATGGAGCCAAATGTCGCTTCTCTGCTATTTGGGTCCGCTTTGGAAATCCAATCACATTCAGAAGCACGAGCAGATACTCATGTCCATGTGATAACATCTTGTGAGAAACGGTTCGCACAGACATGCTGACATCTTGATAGTGGCTGCTTTAAATCAGAAACATGTCATGAGACTGACTTCTGCTTGTAAGACGTCTTGTGAGGGTCTGTTGCCAAGCAATCAGTCGTGTTAGACACAGCGCCTTGCAAAAGTGTTCATAGAGCTTTTTCAGGAAACTTGGTTGTGCTTCAATGGATTTTTGGGGGGGATTAATAAACACCAAGTGGTCACAGTAAAACAAAATTGTGTCAAACTTTCATTCTGTCATCAAGCAGCCATCAGATGATGGCCAATCAATGGTAGGTTGTGGTGTTCAGACAATGAAGGGGCTACTTAATCATCCATGACCAGCCCTGTGTCTTTTGTCACGGACTATTTACTGTCTGAATAAGGACAAGAAAAAAAAATCCCCCACACCATTACACCACCACCAGACTGACCCCTTGACACACAGCGTTAGTGATCCATTATTTGATTTCGTTTACACCAAATTCTGATTATACCATCTAAACATCTCAGCTGAAATCAATCTGACATTGTCCAAATTTGTCGAATAGTTGTAGATTGTAGCTCTTCCGCTTCTTCAGTCAGTGTCCTTGAAAGTTTGAGACGTTGTGCGTTCAGAGATTTTGCGTGACAAGTGCAGGTTACTTAAACTACTGGTGACTTTCTATCATCTGAACTCTAGTTTTCTGCTTTTGTATGGCCTCTGAAATCAACACGGCATTTCATCCACACACAACTGACACTCACTGAATATTTGAAGACCTTACTCTGCAAATCTTAGGCCAAGGCTGTAACACATTTTTGTGGATTTCTCCTAAAATCTTTTAAAGAAAATGAAATTTGGGATGCTGAAATACCGAGCCACGACGCTACTAGAGATGCTATTGGCTCACAGCCAATCCAGGAGCTGCATTTATTTTGTTCTGGGCACTGATAGACTGTGTAACTATATAGACTCTATAAGTATAGACAATATTAATAGTGTCTAGTATTAATATACTGTCTATTTTAATACATATAAAGGTAGATTTGGTGTGTGAGCTGTTACTAAAAGCAGTTTTAGGTGGATCTTAGCTATTACCTATTAGCTACTATCAGCTGTATCTTCCCCTTTTTGAATTTAACAAGTTGTCTTCACCACACCTTGATGCATTAACATATTGGGTAGCTGCTGCCTGCTTGATCTTTTATTTGTGTTAACACGTAATTAAACAGGTGTATGTAATATGGTGGATGTCTGCGTTTGCGATCTTTCTCCACCAGGTCTTGCTTATCGTGACGTTTTCTCCCTCGAGTCGCAACGTGGTGAAAATCTTACGTTCTCCTGCTGCACCTGCATTCTGCGGCACATCGTACCCAATCTCTGTCCATCTGACCAAACACCAGTTATCGCCTTCACACTGCAGAGTTCGCAGCGCTCGCATCTCTTACCAGTCGAGATGGAAAGAGATACTGTCACAGCTATGTCTGCAAATAGAAAACAGACTACCGTAGTCATGAAGTGTGTTTTCCTCCGCTGAGAGAATTGCTTAGGGCAGTAATGCAATACGTCTACGGCTTCCAATGCATTTATGACACATCACACCTCCCCCCCCCGTGGTGTTGGCAAGATGACAAAAGAAGGCAAGCCGAGCGGGGACATGTTCATCTGTAAGCGAGAATATGTACATTGCGTGTCACTTTGTGTGCTTCTTAAGAGAGTGAGTGTGTTGTGCCTTTGTGTGTTCCAGGCGCTTGTTTGGCAACGAGACAACGTGACGGTGTCACGGCAAGACGGATGAGATATGCATGGGGAAGGGCTGAGAGATTAAAAGAGAGCAGCCTGGGAGGCAGACGGTGCCGCCTCTGTGAGAGTCCCTCACCTGCTGTCCTCCTGGTTGATGCTCATGTACATTTCCCAGGTAGTGTCTTCCGCGATCCCCCCGTGAGGCACCAGCAGACTGATACCTGCGGAGAAAAAAGGCACGCCAGAGCTGATCAGCAGGCAGCCGGCCGCGCACACACGTGACACACACCTGCTCAGCTGTCAGGCCTCTTTACCGAGGGTGACAGCTAGCGGGGTGACGGCCCCAGAATGGGGTGACAGAAGAGAGTCTCGGAGGCCTTGTGAAACCCAATGCTGCCAAGACCGCCTCTGTCGCAAGCAGACACACGTGCACGCTGCAGCTTTCTTAAACGTGTCCTCGCAAAAGCGTTAGCAGAGTTGTTTGGGGTCGTAAACAACTGCTGCCAGTCTGGGGAGCGGAGGAAACTCCTGGACGAATAGAATGATGAATGTTTGCCACAACTATGTAGACGTTCACACATTTCTTCGCAGTGTTAATTATATACTTTCAAGTACTGAATTAGAGGCAGTAATTCATATATATTTAAATAAAGGTAATACAGATAAAAAATGAGAATATTTGCCCCAAAAATGTAATTTGTCAGATTAGAAGTACATTTTAAAACTAAAAACCTTTAAGCAGGAACTAAACATGCCTTTTTTTTTTAGTTTTTTGTAAATTACCAAAAAAAAAAAAAAAAAAGTTTTATCTTCTGCCACATTCACCTTCACATTAAAGAAACTGGAGTTTACACTCCCAGGAGGCTCGCATCAAATCAAATTGCCTCACAGTTGGCTCACCTGTGTTGGGCACCACCAGCCTGCCTCCAGCATGGCCAAACACCGCCGTTGCTTTGTGCAGAGGCCTGCTGAGCGTCTGAAAGACCCGCGGAGCGAAAAGGTTTTTGCCTCTCCTGCCCAGCGTTGTCCCTACTGCAACCCCTCTGTAGTCTGGAGCCAAGCCCCGTGGAAATGTCTGAGGGTGGGACATGACGTGGTACTCTGCCCTTTCCGTCGCCCCTGTGGAAACAATGAACGCTTTGAAATTCGCTTTCTGTAAACTTATGAACTCTGACGTCTCGTACAGCTGTTCAACCCGAACAAAAGGCAAGCGGCGCTCAGTAAGCAGCTTTGTTTACATCTGTGACACGCTCATAGTAAAGCGATTCGCCCTTTGACTGTTCACTAAAGCTAATCCTGAAAGAGCAACCGAAAGTGCATCAAGCCTGCCTCTGCCAAGGATTTTGCCTCCAGCTGAAACAATGAGCCTGAGGGAAGAGCATCACTTTGCATCCAAAGAACCAGCAAAGCAGAGTCTTTACACTGCAGATTCTATGTAAAAGGTGATTTTTACATATTTCACGTCTAAGTTTTCAGCATTAAGCAGTTGGTGTTTTTCTGTCCTGTGTCACACTAATACTCTTCAGATCGTCAAACAAATGCGCCTTTTAAATTTGTGTTGTATTCATTGTGTGAGAAAAGCTTTCCAAACTAACCGGGCCCCAAGTAAATGTCACACACACTCCACAGATATGACAGGACTTGATGTTTCGCAAAGTGAAATTCATTTCTTAACATTTACAGACGTGCGACACATCTATGTTATTCGTGTCAACATAAGGTCGGAGATTTAAAAGAGTGCGACAGCTGCTTCAGTTTCTCAGCCGCTGTTGTTGCTGGTGGCACAAATCCACGGAAAACAGGGCGGTTGTTCAAGATCGGCCATGTTGTGGTTTTCTGATATAAGATGTTGCTCCCAGCAACTTTGCAAGACAGAAAAACTCTGTCAACTCATCAGTCATCCACTTCTGTTTTGTTCGTAGTCTTGTTTTATACTTTTCTTTTGACATCATTGAAGTTACCGATGAGGTCAACATCAATTCTTTTTACTTAATAGCGTCCATGGATCTTTATTTGGAAGACCAAATTATTTTTTAAGCATCTAATTCTAAATATATTTAAATATATTTAAATATATTTAAAACTCGGTCTGTTGAACGGAAGAGCTCCAGACCATCAGGGGGAGTCAATCACTACGGACTCATTTCCTCGATGTCCAGAAGAAAGTTGAAAAGGTGTGTTATACTTGTGCTTTTGAATGACGTAGTCTTTTATAATATTATAGAGCAACAAAATACATACATAAATAATAGTGTCTAGTCCAGACATGGAGTACTTCTGTTTTTTGAAACTTTCTGTTTTTGCTTTGTGTGGGTATTTTCCCCCTTTGGTTCCATTTCCTGTGATGTCATCTGCGATTTCAGCATTTTTATTTTTTTGGTTTGCATTTGTCTTGTTGATTGTAGGTTTTTGCTTCTATTTCTTTCTTATTGCAAAATTTCTTGTTTGCAGCACATTCTGCTGTTTGCTGCTTGTTTGCACCCGGCAGCCATTGAACAAAAATCCAACATAATGCTCAAACTGGTATTTTCAGGACTAAAATTAAAACTTCTTTTTAAAAAAAATTACTTAAGTAGGAGCAGCATTCCTCCATAATAATGCTGCTTAAATTAAAGGTGCAGTAAACCCACTCCTAAATGTACTTTTCTTCCAAACGGTAACTTGTGGAAATGTAACTAATTACTATTTACCATCGGCTGAGAGCAGATAAATTATCCATGTAAACAAAAGACCCTAATGTCAGAAGTCTTTATAGACAGAGAAATTGCCTGAAGCTGATATGTGACTGAGGATAATTTTATTTTGATATTTTTTTGGCGGTATACAACGTGTGACCAGTCAAGCATTTCTATCTGCAGAGTCGAGGTTTCTCAACTTGGCCCAGCCGATTCTTCCAAATGCTTGTGGCTGAGCTGCTGCGGGTCATGAGATTGCGAGTATTTGAGAAATAAATTGCAGGTCACGTATTTTAATATCAGTTTTCTGGGCAGCGGTTTTGATGTGTGAGCTCCCGGGCCAGGTACTGCATGTTTTCTTGTCCGGTCATTATGTGCCCCGGCAATTTATGTCTACTTGTTTACACTAACGTCAAAAGGGTAACACCCCACATAAGACAAAGACAGAGTGGAGTCACGCTGCTCAATCTGCCCTCTAAAATTGTCTCGAAAGAGAGCAGTACAGTGGCTCTGTGTTATTTTGTGTTCTGACAAAGGAACAGCCACAGAAAATAGAAAGCCAATCATTGAAGAATTCTGCAATTTTAAACCTCAGGGCATCATAAAAGCGGTCTGATTATTATTAGGTGCTAACATTATTTAAACTGACCTCAGGTCTGCAGAAAATAATATTAGGACAGAAGAAAGAAACTGTCAGAATCTAAGTCCAGCTTCGCTGCTTTCATAGGAGGTAAGAGGCAAAGTACCAGGAACATGCTGCTCCTGAAAGCACATGATTAACACATCAGCAGCCTGGAAAAGCAGACCTGTTGGCTGTATCCGGGTCTGAAGAATGCTGATATGTTTTACCAAAGGCATAAGTAATTCAGCTGAGTCCAATTTTGTTTACACAGCACCAATACACAACAAATATCACGTCAGGACGCTTTACTGAGCGAAACGTCACAGTGGAAAGTGACTGAAAGTGATTCAACAGCAGCAGTTTCTCTTTTAGTGGTTTCATCTAGGAGAGAAACACGGCTAAACAGATAACTTATGGTCCTGTAGGATGAAAAACAGTTAGAGAGAGCAGCTGGTAACAGAAGTAGCTCAGAGACTAATGAAAGCAATTGTATCTCCCTATGTAATGCATCACAAGGCTGTTTTCAAACAATTAAACGTCCATCATTCTGCGGCGAGGAACATTAGGAACAGTTAGAGAAGCATCAATAGTCTTCCATTCCAGGAAATACATTCCTAAGGTTAGACTGTATTATGTTTAGAGAAATTGCAAAAAAAACCCCAAACCGGTTCATCTCAAGACTCCACAGATTTTAGCTTTTAAAATCTTCTTGCTTATGGATCAAAGTATGGCTCATGTGTAAGGAATTCCAAGTGAATGTCTCATCTATAAAACATTGCGGTTCAGATCTTAGGGTACGCCAACAAATAATTGACGTCAACCTAACCCGTAATGCACTATACTGCTCAAGAGCAAATCACATTTTTCAACACAAACTAACTATTAAACATGGGCACCGTCAGTCTGTCATCAACTCCTCTGTACACTAAGTTATTCTGAAGATAAGCAGCTGGTTCATCAATAGGGACATGATCTCCTACACAGAAGCAATTCTGCCACAAAATGACAGAAAAAGGTAGAATCAGTATGATCCAATGGCCCAGTCAAAGTACTAGATCTCAACTTGATGGGAACTTAAGGCCCTTGCAGAAAGAATTGCATGCAGTACCTAAAAGACTGAAGCAATGTTGCGAAAAATTTCACATAAAACCCTACAGAAAATGGCCACACCAATTTACTGCTGCTAAAGGAGTTTCTACAAGTTGTTAGTTTTTCACACGTAGCATAGCGTTTTTTTTTTGTCTCACAGACATTGACATTTAATAGGGTGTGTTTTTTGGTATGCTCAAGCTTACATCTAAGCAATTTTAAAACCTTGTAAAGAACAGAAGCTGTGGCGCTGAAACAGAGTGCTTCCTTTTCTTAGATATTTAGAACTTCAAGAAATTAGCTTGAATTTGTTAGAAAGGGTGCAACATACCTCCTTTATGTGCTGTTAAGCTAATCTATTTAAAGGATAGTCTGTGTGAGATAGAAGTGTTATTGTTAAAGGTGTAAGAAAAGGAGGCGTGTGGGTGTGTGTGCGTGTGTGTGTGTTTTATTAAGAATCAGTCTGCAAATGTTTCTCGAAGGTAGAGAGAGAGAGACGGCTCTTTGCTCTGATAGAATTTGGCAGCTCGTTCCACCAACAGGGAACCGCAAATGAGAACAGTCTGTGCTCAGACTGCTTCGTGTTTAGAGACGGGCATTACCTGAGAGGAGCACGCTGTCATCTTTCAAAGATTTAGATAATTTCCCTATTCAATCTCAACTCATCTGACAGTTTCTTTTCAGAAATTTGCAAGAAAGGAAAATTTAGTAATGCCTGTTCAACACAGAAGATCCCCAGCAGGGAGAATATAAAGTATGACCATGAATCTTGCAGTACGGCTTGTCTAAATGAGTCATTAAAAAACAAAGACATGGAATTTCTGATTTTTTGTTGAACATGTGTCAACAAATACAGCTCTTTTTATATGCAAGTGTAAAATACATTAAAAGCATACTACAGTCTCTCTAGGATGTTGTGATTTTAATTTCTTTATTTTTTGTTGTTGTGATTGTTGCGGCCTAAAATTACTTACTTTTTCAAAAAGTAGCAAGTTTTTCAAGCTTTATTTTTGCCTTAACCTGGCAGTTGACAAAAAAGTTGACATTGCTGCACATAACCTTTGCAAGAAAGACCTTTGACAATTTCAACATAGTTAATATTTAAAGTGAAAATAACATTTACAAATACGTTCTTGAAATAGGTCCCCTAATATGAATAAAATCATGTCACGAAAAGCTGTCAAAGTGCAAAAAAAAAAAAAAAAAAAAGAAAAATACATATTGATCAAGTAAACACAATAGAAAATTTCTAAATGGTTACTGCAAAAAAAAAAAAAAAAAAAAAATTAAAGAAGCAAATGTTACTGTTTAGCATCTTGCAGGTTTGGCTTTCAAGACACATCGTGAAACAGGAAGTTGAGTTGAGAAGAGGGCAAAAGGGATTGGTTAAAATTCACCCAAGTTGCGCTGATTGGCCAGGAAAGAACTGAATACAGAAAATGTTAAGGAAAAGTTGCAATGACTGCAAATCTGAATGATGACTGAATTTTCATTAATAGCTGTGATTGAACTTCCTGGGCGGGCTGATGTTAGCGCTAGCATATCGAGGAAGACGGACTGGAGAATCAGCTTGTTATGGATGAAAAGTTTCTTTAGAGACAAAATAAAATGTACTCAAAGAAAGGAGAATAAATCTCCTACTACCGGTTGAGTTTTCTAACCTTTCGCCTTCAGATCAGGCAGCGGGTCGAGGAGCGAGTGCTCAGCCATTAACTCCTTGTCAATGGAGTCCTGGAAACATATGGGGCTGGTATATGTACGGGACACTGTGAGGTCCGGCTGCATGGATGAGTTCATGAGCAGGGGGTTTGCTGAAACACACACACAAAGAAAGAGTGAATTGTTGACAGCAGGTCGGTTTCTTTTAAAGACATTTCAACACATTGACACCTTAGACAAGAGGGTTGCTATTACCAACTTATATAACCTGAGTGCATATCAATAAAATGTCATTTTGTTTTTTCATCGTGTGGAAATGACTATCGTGTCTTCACCATGGAATCAAGAATGTCATGCATTTACAGAAATAATGTCTTGCTTAGCGATGACAAACAGGAGCAGCAGGCGGTGTTATCTGATAATCAACTTTCAAAACAGCTACAAAAACTTTCGTATTTGCATTTAAATGGTAATGACATCAGAGGATGCCTCCACTGAAAGATGCACCGACTTCCTCCAGCCAACAACAATAACACAAGGCAGCGCATGATTGTGAAATGAAAGGGAAGTGCATGTTTTCTTTAGATCTGCTTCAAATAAAAGATATTTATATTTGAAATGTCTGTTGTTCGGCAGGATTCATAATTTCTGAACAGAGAAACCCTGTGACCATAACACCATTTAAATGCTTCCATCAGTGATGATAAAACCATAAGTGACACACATGGATGGTCAATTAATTGTACAATGCACTTTCATCTAGTCACAGATGTTTCTCATAGAGCACATGTCAAATTTTCAGTGGAAAAAACCGCAACGTTGGAGGTGCAATGCTATTTGACAAAGCTACTGGCTCGCACTGGCAAAGCAGCCAGCCCAGGAGCGACATTCATTTTCCTCGCCGTTGATCGGCTGCATCTCCAAAACCGTTTTTAGAGATGCAGCTCAAGTATTTACGGATTTCAGCTAATCACCTCAACTCCCATGAATATCACAAGTCTTAACTTGGAGACATAGGAGACGATGTTGCAGTATCTAACTTGTGACCTTCTATTGTGGCAGAATCATGTCAAAGTGTTGTGAGTGTAAATGAGATTTTGTGGGAGAAAAAAATGATTTCAGAGAAAGTGAGCATAAAATATAAAATCAGACTAAATGTTTTTAGCTGTAAAGTAAAAATGTTTTGTGGGTACGATCACCTTTACAAACAATGTTGTGACTTAATACTTTTACGGCAAAGTCTGTTCAAATAGCACATAGACGATGGGATTGTTTGCTAAAAAGGAATTGGATTCTTCTTTTTATTTGACAGATTTGATAAAATAACATTTTATTTTACACAAATGACAGAAGAAATGGGTTGAAGTAAGAAATAGAATTTCAGACACAAGCTCAGCAAAGTTTATGTCGGTGTAATATGTTCCACCGACTCTGGGAAAAAACCCCCCAAAGAAAATAAAAACTGTAACTGATTGCTGTGATTTTACTTGTAGCAGCAGCATATAAATGAGTGACATATCAGGAGGGGAGCTTATGCAGGATATTATAGAGGTTCTAACACAGGGAGCAGAGACCAAGATTAAAGCCTTCCCTGCCACCTGTGGTGTTATAAAAATGAACTTTATTATGCCTGGCTGAGGGCTCCTGCTGTGGCCAACCATAATGCCTGTCTGAAAAAAAAACACAACAAAAAACACACACACACACAGATTGAGCTAGAACACTCTAATGTTTTTGCGTCTGCAGCATGAACGTTTCATCCCTGAACTTCACAAAAAAAAAAAAAAGAAAGAAAAAAAAAAGAAATCGGAAACACTAATAAATTGAATTTTTAATTCTGTTACAATGAATAATTGACTGAGGTGTTGTTGGTTCAAAAAAAAGCGCCGTACTCTAACCATAAGCCTTTTTTCTACCGTGTTGATTAATGCACTCTGCGGTAGGAGAACAAATATCTAAGTAATAATAGATAAGAGTGAAATTACACAGATTCTTTATATGTTTTACCGTTTGTTTTCAACAAAGTTTTATTAGTCGGGCCGTGGCGTTGTTTCCAATAAGATTCAAAAAGCCCTGCATGTTTTATAGATTAAGCCACATTATATCGGTCATTTTAACTCCAACTCAGACATTAAGAATCTCCAAAAGCCTTGCAGTAAACAAACTAAAAAATTAAAAACTGTCACTCTCATCCCGGCTCCTAAAGCATTTTAATAATTGATGCCCATTAGTTATGTCATAACACACCAATAAATGAATGTATAATTCATGACATTACATGAATACACACACTGTATGGACTGTGTGGACGGTGCTTTCATTCAGATACATTAGCATCAATATTTCAGCACTTTTTATGGTTTTCAAATTAAAATGAATACCAACATGAAAAGGACAAAATCCTTCATCCTTTGCAAAAGTAATCTCTGCTCCACTGTTAATCTATGGGAACGTAAAGAGCTAATGATGGTGTGTTTTGTGTTTGTTTCATACAAAGCCAATCTGCAAGAGTGACATTTTTCTGTCTTTTCTCTCTCAACTTTTGTGTTCTTCTGCTATTTGAGGGGAAATGAGTTTTTTTTTTACAATGTCTATGCAGCCAAAGAATGACATTCAGAATGCAATGCTCCCACTTTATTTATAAGGAACAAAACAGATTTGATTGGAGGGTTTTTGTTTTGTTTATGGTTCATTCAAACCATAAAACCAGCCAGCACACTAGACGACTGCATGGATTTTATTTTTATGAATCACATGCCGAAGTCACAAAATGTATAATTTTGACAATGCCAACAATTCGCAGCTTTATTTTTCACTATTTTTCTTATTTACTCTCCTGATTTCTGAAAAGTTTGATTTCAAGTCACACATGAACGTCAAACCCTACGTGCCAGAGCACAGAGCTGTGAAAATTATTTGTATTATTAATTATTTAATGTGTTTTTGTGGTTTTGCTACATACATAAATGTCCCGTACCACCTGTATTTCCATTACATATGTGCGCAAAACCTTTATATTTTTGCTAATGTCAAAAAAGAGCAAATTTCATAATTAAAGCATTTCCATGAAATGAAAAACATAATTAAAATCACATGTGAACAAGGTGTTCATGCATTAGGTCATTAAAAAACATCATCCTTAATCTACTTCCTGTCATCTTCTTCTAGGTCAGTGGCAACATCCACCTGTTGATCATGTGACTTGTGGGACGCCAAAAGGTGTTTCCATTGCAGCTGAGACAATTTTGATACAGCCGAAAAACTACTTCGTTATACGGCCAAACGTTTTTATAGAAAAATGTGTTTTTTTTTTTTTTTTATTGCCATGTTTTTGTTAAGCAAATTTATTTTTGAAATGTAAAATTTCGCAATTTTATAATCAATAGAAAAACATCTATTGTCAAAGTTTAGCATAAGATAAAGATGATCTGTGTAAATAGAGCATTTTTTCAAATGAAGTGGCCCACAGCCACCTGGCCGTGTGTAAAAAGTAATTGATCCTAAATATATCAACTAGTGTGTCACCCTTGGTGGCAAAAGATGACATCCAGCATTTGTGAAAACTGGCATTGAGTTTTGTGCATATCTATGGAGGAGTGAGGCAGAATCAGCCATACTGACGGCTGTTCAAATTCACACCTCTGCCTTTTTCATCAAATTTTAGAGTGTACTTTGACTAGGCCCTTCTAGACTTTTTTTTGCTTCTGATCTTCGTCCTGCTGGAAGGTTTATCTAGGAAGGTTTGAGCTTAAAAAAATGACGTCCAGATGTTTTTTGTTAGTAACAGGATGCAAGTGTTTCAAAAACTAACATTTTTGTCTCATCAGTCAGATGGATATTTTGGCTGTTTTGGTCTCCCATTGTTTCCATTTTTGACCAATTGAATTATTAACAATGACCCTAATTAATGTCCTTGTTGGTGAGGACTGCTGCACTTTATATGTTCCAATCTCAGTGAGTCATTGATGCAGCATTGAAGTCATTTTAGGTGGCTGATCATCCTGGAGAAGATGAACAGGACTAAAACTACCAAACCTAAGGTTTGATGCATATCTCTGCTTATTTTAAGTGGCTATAAAAAAAATCTAAAAGGTTTTTTGGCATTAATCATGTAGACTGGTTCACATGCAGAAGTTTGCGTGTCTATTTCTTGGAAAGCAAGTTGGAATTAGCAGGTAAAATCTAAAACGAAGCTGGAAAAAAAAATCTGCATCTGACAGCGGAAGTCTCGTAGGTGAAGGTTTAGTTTGAGCTGACTTATCCCTGTGAGACTCGGTCACTGGCTTACCTTGACGAGACGTCTTGAAGCTGAAAGACTGGAAGCCCCCAGTGAGGGCAGAGGAGTCGATGACATCGACCCCGTACTCACTTTGGCTCCGCCGATACAGAGTGACGGCGACGATCAGCAGCACCACGGTCACCACTCCCGCCGCCAAGCCTGAGTACAGGGCCACATCGCTGGTTCTTTCCACTCCTTCGAAGGTTAGAAGGGAAAAGTTAGAATTTCTGTCACAGTCGGGGAAATGTTATTGTGTCTAATTAAGACAACAGAAGCAGCTTCTTCCCTTAGAAGCCAGAGAATCGGCGTTGCTAAAGAATATTAAAGTTGTGGAAGTCGGTGGGAGGCAAATCTACCTCTGTTCCAAACTACATGAGAGCCTTTTTGTTTCCTATCCTGATACACAATTTTATTGTTCCTTTCTGCAGAGTTAAGACTACTAATGAGGAACCTCGGAAGGAAGGCGATTATAATCAACCCAACACCTGACTGTCATTTCAAACGCCGCTTGGCTCTGGTGTTGGAGGCTCTCTGCTTTCCACTGGGATAATGTGACAAAACCAATTCATTAAATTAGCTCATCGGCAACGATTACGCTCTATCTGCTCCCGCCAGTATTGCGGCGTCCAACTCCACAAAGAAAAAGAGCGGGGAGAAAACAGAAGCTGCTAGCTTGTTCTTGAAAGATAATGAGATCTTTGCTAAAAACAGGACATGCTGAGAAATCCTCTAAGTAGCCCGAAGCTCCAAGGGAAGAAAATTGACAAAATATGCAAAGCGGTATTAGCAGCTATAGTGGCAGGTTAATTGAGGGCTCAGGAAAGTTACGGAAGCCTGAATGCATTTTTCTTACCGCTGGTGACAAATGGTAATACTGATTGTTGTTAAAGGACAAGTAAGGAGAACACGAGCTTCTGGCTCCGTATGGATCAAAATGACACTGCAGCAAATTCCTCTTTTCCCTAAACAGCAATTAAGCATAAACCAGTGACTTTGCAGTGGATATCCACCGACAGGTGTGACCTCGCATGCCACACCGGACGAAGTCAAAATGAAGAGGAGCTACACGTATTGATACAAGATGCTTTAAATGCTGCTCGTAACAGCAGCCTGCTTAGTTATCTATCCTATAAGGCAAATAAATGTCAGAAAGATCAGAACATCAACGTATCGTCTCAATTTAAAATGTGGGGATTCCACTGGGAGTTATTCTTCAGATTCACATGTATTAAAGGGATTTATTTGTTAAACTAATCTAGGGCTATATTTTATATTTTGGTCTATATTCTTCACATTGCCTCAATTGTGGGGTGCATGCTGTGTTTTAACAATCAGGCTGAGGCACCATTAGTAAGGAGAAGCACCCAGTTCCACGTTCAGGTGAATTTTCATACATCACTGATATATATATTTTTCCTTTTGTATTAATTTGTAGCTGAAACATCCTACTATCATTTTCTTTGCATCAATATATTACCAGATGAACTGGTAAAAAGTCATCTGTTTCATCAGTAAATCATAATTTGCCCTCGTTGGAAGTTTCTATAATAACAAGGTAGCGTTATTTAATCTAACATCATAGATGATCACTGTAAAAGTATGACATTGGTTGTGTCTGTTTTCATTATTTTCCTTCTTAATGTAACCAGGGATGTTAGGTCCATGATGCTAACTGGAGCACAAAACACACACACACACGCACACACACACACAAATCACATGGTCACAATTTTTTAAATTTCTCATATAACAGAACTTTTCAGTTCATATAATATTTGTTGTATTCTTCTTTTTAACTTTCAAATATGGTCAGTATCATACTTTTCAAGGACGAAAAACGACACTTTTTGGAATTATGTAGTGAAACAATTCAAGACCAGTTTCCATTGCTGTCCAATGGAAACTGGTCTTGTTGATGGGATCTAAACCTCAACCCATAATATAGAACAGTATAGGTGCTAAATTCAGATCGATTGCACTGGGACATTGGATGCTCCTCTGCTAGAAGCAAGCTTATTGATTCCTTGTGGGAAAAAAAAAAGATATGTGACTTAATATGTCTGCGTGTCTTGTATAAAAGGTTATCAATACTGTTGCAAACTCCACCGTGTGTTCTTTCTTTTTAATATTATTGAGAAGAAAAAACATAACAATAACGTAATGCCAAATATGATAAAGTATTTCTTTAAATATATTTTAAATGAAGAGATGTTGTCCACTATTAGAGTTTTTAAAAAGCTATTAATATTAAAATGTATTATAATGCACAGGCAGAAACAACTTTTACTTTGTTTCTGCCTCATAATGATAGTGAATGACGATGATTACAAACAAAAAATATCAAGACCAGAGAGTGAAGTGCTTATTGCTTGATTAAAATATCTTATATAAGGAAATAATAAAATATTTAGTGCATTTGTGAACGGATGTGCAACCTCTTCATTTCTCAAGTGTTGCATGAAAAAAACCCCCAAAGTAATCCATGAACCCTTCGTCCTCCGCCTACGACTGAGAAACAACTGGGACATCGCACCCCCTCAAAATTTAGGATTAAGAGCAAAGACTGATGACAATGGGTGAAATTGGATTAACTCTTATTAATGATTACATATGGTCCAAAAAAAGTCCTGATGACGGTAATTTCCCAGCCAACTAAAACTGCTGCTCATAATAATCCCAGTAGGATCCAGAAGCAGTATGGCAGGGATCCAACGTCGAGTCTGTTGAATACATTTTATGGATGATTGTAGCTTAGCAAAACTGCAAAAAAGAAAAAATTATGTCTTACATTTGGAGCAAGAAAAAAAAAAAAGAAGCTCCACCTTAGCATTTAGTGTGCAGGGTTGTTTCACATCATTCTAAAGCGAACGTCAAAAGACGTTATGAATGGTTGTCTATTTTTTTTAAAGAATGGATTGACTATACAAGATACCTAAATGTAGCTACTAAATGCAGCATTTAAAATAAATGAAATCAACATGGAAAATATGTTAAAGCTATGGTTCTCAAGAATATTATGATGAGAAATGTCCAAACAGTGCCACAGTTTGTATTGTTGTATTGAAAATAAAAAGATTTTCCTTTTCCTGCCATGATTTCCACTGTAAAAACAATGCTCCTCTGAACAGTCCCGTGGGCGAAACATTCCCCGATAAAAGAACAATCTTTAATCCTCTATTGTCGATTCGCAGAGGTTTCAAGTCGACGGAGGTCCAAGACTCTGAGGAGGATCGATCTGGAGGCCCCAGACTACCTGGTAACTCACCGTTTCCTGATTGTGCATTACTTCCTGTTCAGATCAACCCATCTCCTTCACAGAGTCTAATCTGAATGCCGATCCCGGTGTGAAACTGCTGGTCAGTTTGATCATTGTCAATAAAATTCACTCTGACTTTTCTGTGGACTAAGTTTTGGGTCCGATTTGAACTAGAGAATTTGAACTTTTACGGCAGAGAGAATAGCAAACATTTCTGAACAACTGTCACCTCAAAATTTGAAATCATTGTCCTGAGTTATAAATACAGAGATAGTTGTAGTAATGAGAGTTGTATTTGCACTTCTGGCAGTCTGCATTATAATAACTCTTCACACATAAGGAAATTGGTGACTTTATGCCTCACTAGAATGTGAATGCAGGAAAAACAAATTACTATTAGCTTGTGACGTTAGGGGTTGTTGCCCTGGCAATTCAGGAAAAAAAAAAATTCACCAAATGTGATAGTTTCTTTTTTAATTGCATCCTGAAGTTGTTGAAACTTTGTATATATATTATTTCTTGATTCAGGTTCTGACATCAGAAGTAAACAGAACGGAGCGTAAGCAGAAACGGGAACTTTTTAAAATGCTGTTCTAGATCTATTTTTTTAAAGCTCAATCTGTTTAAACTCATCTTTCTTTGGCTGATTTGCTTTGTTAGCTGTATATTCTGGTCAATTGGACGTTTCTTTACAATGTGAATAAGTGATTCCAAAATTTCCTCTGAGGACCAGTGAAAGCAGTCCAATTACCACCATGTCGTAATCCAGTACAATGTTAACTTTGATCAACGGTTTTAGACTCTAAATGAATCGGTTAAAAGGACGCGCTTAGTAAAACACTCTAATCTGTCAGATACATTTTTTGTCAGTGACATTAGCAGTTTAAAATTTATTTGAAAGTTTGGACGGCATGAGGGAAAAACTCACCCTGTGGCTTTGCGTCATGGAGCAACTTCCGATCTGCAGGCAGACGGAGAAATTAGTTTCAGAGTTTGCAGCGGGTTTGGAGCGTCGGTTCATTCAGTCGCTGCTTGTGCATGCGTCCCTGCCTGAACACACTGCGCTTAATGCAAGTCAAGTGGATGAATAATGAAGACGGATGAGGGTGTTGGTAATGAGCACGATTATAATGATGATCATGATCCAGCCTGCTCTGCCAAAGATGATAAACATTTAATGTATAACGACAGTCTCTGAGCATCATGCTTACAGACAGTAATGATCCCCAACTGCCTTTTTTTAATTTTTTTTTTACTTCTTAAGCAGATGACGTTACCCACTCTGTGTGCAGAGGCCGCCCGTGCAGTTTTCCGCTGCCGAAGCCGCGCCTTCGCAGAGCCGTCCTCCGTGTTTGGGCTCCGGAGCCGTGCACTCTCTGGCGCGCTGCCTGTCGCAGTCGGAGCTACACACAGACCACTCGCTCCACTGCCCCCAGCCTCCGTCGACTGAGCGGTAAAACACAGGCGGGAAAGAAAAAAAAAAAATACACATCATTAGCATAAGGAATTGACAGAGAAGAATAAAGCTGTGTTTTTCCTCTCGTGAGTACAGATTCTACTCCGAGTTGACTCTCTCAAAAGTTGTTTGATTCTTCAAGGGAAACACTTTTAAAGTAACCGCTGCCGTACTTACGACGGCTCCTTCCACGGCCTGTCAAAATACTTTGGGAGTCTTCTCGACTCGGAGCACAGAGACTCTGTTTGTGCCACATCCAATCAAGTCTCCTTCCCGCCTCCAAATGTTCTGTAAGCTCCCTTCCTTCCGCTGATCTCATGAACCCTTTTTATGTCTCCAGACATGAGAAAGAATTCCTCCCGAGAGTGAGAGCGCTGGCATCCCTGATAGCCAGTTTTATTGAATGTGATAGATGTTTTTTTTTTTTTTTCCCAAACCGTACAGTGGTTGAAATCCTACAGTTTGGGGATTTATTCAAACATGTCAGCAGAGCAGATGAAGCATTAGTTGTAGAAGTCGGAAGATGTTTTCCAGGTTTGTTCGTTTTAATTGTGCTTTCGGTTTCAGACACAGGCCAAAAGCTGTCCAAAGATGTTTAAACTCTCATTCATATTGTGGAAGACAGTACTTGTCTTTGTTTGCTTTTATTGCACTGAAAAAAGAGAATGGAGTGCTAACTGTAAAAAAAAAAAAAATTGTTAATTGGTGAAAATAATATAAAGAGGTTTATCAAACTTAACTTATTTACGCGTGTTTAACTAAAATGAACTAGAATGAAAATATGATGATTTGTAATTAAAATAAACATATTTATATATACTGGGTTCCTTGGTCTCCTTTTTCAGTGTATTTGAGACCATCTTGCCTTTAAGAAAGTTAAAACTGTGAGCTGTTTAACTCACAGCCCAAAAAAAGTAGCATTTAATCAATAAGTTAATAAATAAGTAATTTGTTTAATTTTTTTTTAGGCATGGAAGAAATAAACACAGTTTTTCTTTGCTTCACAATGCCCTCAAAACTGTTTCTCATAATTCCATCCATCCATTTTCGAACACCTTTGTCCCTCGTGGGGTCAGGAGATGCTGGTGTGTTTCAGGCGAGAGGCGGGGTCACCCTGGACAGGTCGCCAGTCTGTCACAGGGCAACACAGAAACAGAACAAACAACCATGCACACTCACACTCACACACTTAGGGAGAATTTAGAGAAACCAATTTACCTGACAGTCATGTTTTGGAAGAAGCCAGAATACCTGGAGGGAGAACATGCAAACTCCATACAGGAGCCGGGAATCGAACCCAGAACCTTCTTGCTGCAAGGCAACAGTAATTCCCTTTCTACCTAATGTTTTTGTTTTTGAGCACACACTACACAGTTTCTTTGGCAAAGACCTTTTGCGCAGTAAATGTTTCACTGTGCAGCCCATAAAATTACCATAACATAATCTTTTTGTATCATAAATGATTTTTCCCAAAGCATAGTATTGGAATTTTCTAAGAAAATATATTTTGGGCTTTCATTAGTGTAATAATCACCCTAAAAGGTAACACCAATAAGTGTGTTGAAGTATATCACTACGTGTAGTGCATTTGTATAATGCCGGTTTTCCTTTTTAAATTATATTTTTGGAAAAAAGTTGATCTTTTAGTTATAGTTTAATTTATTAAGATGCACCTGCGAGAAGCTCATTTGGTGCAACTCCCGACAGAAATAACAGTGTTGACTGACCAGAAACATTCAAGCAAAAATATTGTCAACCTTCATGTCAACGTAGCTAAAAATGTCACCATACATAGGCAGTTTCAATCAACTGTTACCCCTCGCTTTAAAGCTTTAAATGCTGTTTACTGTGTCTATTTTCTTTATTCTTGTCTTTTAAGCTCATCTACCTTCCATATATGCTTTCATCATTTTGACGACTTTTACATTTTCTTTGAAAACTTCCAGTTTGAGGAACTTATCGCTTCTCGGTTCTGTTTGATCACATCAGTCCCTGGGCAGAAGAGCTGAGGCTAATTCAATCATGTTGGCTGATAAATAACTCCAGGCAAATGTCAAAGTTGGAGTCCTAAAAGCAAACTAACACGTTCTTTCTCCTGATGAAAGACTTCTTGTTTTTGTCAGAACCCCAATAGCCTAAATTTGACACTGATACCGGAGAACATTTGATCTTGTGGATCCACTGTGGACTGCAGCTACTGTGGATTATATTTGTTCCAGTGAATCACACAGATGCTTGATCGAATGGGGAACTAGAGAGTTTTGAGATTTAGAGCCTTTTTTTTTTTTTTTTTCCTGCTGTGTTTCCTGATCCACTTGTGAGGTTGCTCGGCAACAAAGTCGAGGTGTGTAATTTTTGTAGAAGCATAGCAGCCACATAAATGCGAGAATCCAAAGGATTCCCAGCAGAACGCCGAGCTGCTGGTAAGACAAACAGTCCAATTCAGCCCCAACCTGCCCAAAGATTTTAATATCCCTGATCTGTGATTTAATGCGAGTGCAACTTTTTCCCATGCCACGCGTTGCTCTCACCTGGACACACGGTGTTGCACGTGCTCTTCTGCACCGACATGCCCTCGCAGAAGGCCCCGCCGTTGAGAGGCGCCGGGTTGGTGCAGGTCCGCGATCGCTTCTGCACGCCCCGCCCGCAGCGCACGTTGCAGGCAGACCAGTCGCTCCACGACGACCAGCCTCCGTTCACTGAGTGCAACCGAGATTCAAACGGGAAAACAGTCAACGCGACATTTCCTGGTTCGTGCACAACATTGGCGACCGCGGCGCCGACTGAGTCACCGCCTTTCCGACGCAATGCAGGCCGTTTGACTAATCTGCTAATTTGCTGTCACAGGGAAAAAAGGAAGCAAACGCTATTGTTCCACTGCTAAACATTGGCAATGGTAGGCCTGTCAGAGCCCTTCATTAGCATTGTGGAACTTAATAATTGATGGTCTTCAGCAAGCCGCCATAGTGAGAAAGAATCAGATATGTTCCCGCTGCAGCTTAATGCTCCTGCTGAATAAAATAGAGTATGAGACGGGAGGTCGGTGAAATGGGCACGGAAACGCTAATCAATGCTTTGCTTTAGTCAAAGAAGCACGATGCAGGCGTGACATTGTAATTTCACTCTGCAATGGTCCATTAAAAGCCCGAGAACATTCTTTGCTTGCCTGTAGCTGCATAAAGTGCTTTGAAAGAGGTATTTGATGCAGGCACAAATAAGCTGCGAAGTGTCGCTGACCTCATGGCAGCTGCTTTTCAATCAGGAATAATAAGACTCCTGTAAATATTGTGACTGCCTCCATGCTCGATACGACTGGTCAGTGATGAGATGGATGGATGAATCTTGTGAGAAGCCGCTCACAAGACTCAAGAGTCCAAAAAGGACCACTTTCTACTGGTGTCTATTCAGTCTACAGGAGGCAATTTGACACCATAGCATAAGAGATTGACATCCGATTTACCACTGCTTTCACTCCGCGTATTGCAAATCATTTATTATTCTACGCTACTGCCCTGCGTTTTACTTTCATATCCTACCGTAGACTACAACCATAGCCGTGGCACTGCGTCTCTTGGCCACAATGTTGCTGGCAACACAGGTGTAGTTGCCGGAGTCAGAGAGGCGGGCCTCCGAGACGATCAGCTCATGGTCGCTCTTTTTACTGATCACGCCGTCGGCGCCAATGTTCAGAGGTTCCTCGTTTTTCAGCCATTCCACCTGCAAAGAAGGAAAGAAAAAAAGAAAGAAATAAAAAAGAATCAGATTGCTCTTTTTTTTTTTTTAGCACTTCAAGTACGAGAGGAGGTGCACTTTTCCACGAGCTGATGAAACGCCGCAATACTGGGGGCTCTCTAATGTGAGATTTCTCAGGAGGATTACGTCAAGATAAGAGCGACACGCGCCTTTTGTTTTATCATATGTTATAATGGAAGACTGTTGTATAAGTGTGTGATTTTGATTAGTATTTTGGAGCACGCTGCTCTCTTTCCTGCTGCTGCGCACGGCTCCGAGTCGCACTCACCACAGCAGCCCTGATAAGACGTGTAAAAATAAGCGGGAAATTAGATTACGTTTTCAAAGGCGCCAGCATAATCTGACACTCAAATTTTCAACCTTTGATTACATTTAGTTTTTTTTTCTTCTACATTCTTACTAAATTTTTCGATTCCTATCAAGTAAATAATGTTTTTTATACCTTACTTTTTTTTTCAAAGACTTATGATGATGATGCTACCGAAGTTAAAGGTCAGGTAATCTGAAAATGAGGCAATGCAAGACCATAGTAAAAAAAAACTAAAACAAAAAAGTTTCCTTACTTTTCGCAAATCTTTATTTTTTGTGCCAGTAAACATGCAAAAAAAGTAGGTCACAACTCTGAGTTACAACCCAGAACCATTTTTAGCTGTTAAGGATGACATGGTGTTTATCTGTTAGCATTCGGCAGACGTATCAGAGCCTGAACTCACTCAGAGATGCTGTGATTATGCCATCAACTTGATGCAAATGAGGACAGTGGCTTCCACAAAACAGGATGGTTTTTACAATTTATATCAATTCACACGATGCTTTGGAAGGTTAATTGTGCTAAGATGCTAATTTTGAATGATAGAGCTTCTTGTACCGTACTGTGCTCCTTCAAAACATCTCGGGGAAAATGCTGCAGGAGAATGAAACATAAGCAAGAATGCAACGATATCCAAGTCTCAAAAGACTGTCAGATGATGCTACTGACAGAGAAAGAAAAATAAGTGATGTAGGGATGTTTACCACTGCGTTGCATCACTTCTGTAAGCTTTGAGAAGTGAAGAGACCCGCTGCCCGCCGTGTTAAAAGCAAAATCTTCGCCTATTGATGTTTGCTCCGAGATTTAAGCTCCGCGGCCTTGGAGGGCCCCCTTTGTCGAGTGCTTTGTTTTCGATGTTTTCAGTGGACGACAAGTCAGAACTTTAAAAAGAGACCAGCTGAGCCGAAAACAAAGCTCTGCCGTTGCAACGCATGCAGATTAAGGTTTCTAGTTGAGACAAAGATTGTTCTTTTAATCGGCTGTTTTGATGGAAGCACATGTTGCTCTGGATATCATTCAGCATTAATTGTGCCATCTAGATAAACATCCATCCCATATGCCCAGGATTTCATAGTATGCAAAAGAAGTTCAAGTTTTAAAACACCAGATTCAAGACACAGTCTTTGAATTTTCTTTCTGCTTCCTTGGTCAACTTTAAGAAAGGAACTTTTTGTGTGTTTTGAATCTTTGGATGGTGTGTTTCCAATGCAAATTTTTTTTTTTTGCATTGGAAGTTCAGCTGCGTTTCTGAGACTCGCAGTGGTTTTCACCACAGGTTGTCTGTGATGGCTCAATACTTGGGAGATTACAGCCATTCACTGCTGATTTCCTCTGGGTTTTTTTTTTCTTTTTTTTTGCTTGACAAAATCTCAAAAGTTGCTTTAGATTTTACTTTGATAGGCAATATTCCTAAAATTTTGAGCAATTTTCACTTTTTGACAGCAGCGCGACCTCCTCCCTCCTCGTTAGTTCTCTCTTTCCGAAGGACTAATTGGAATGTGCTTTCAGCTCCAAATTATCACGACTTGTTGGTGATTAATGTTCCACCGAGTGTTTTGCACAAATTTTCTATAATTTTGCTGTCAACTTTCCAGTTCTTCTTTGGAAAGTGTCACTGGCGTCAGATTTTAAAATGACCCCCACATAAAGAAATTTTGTGTTTTTTTTTTAATCAGTTTATCTACTAATGTGATGCAGACTATTTATCAAACTAGTAATATATGCCTGGAATATTTACTAAAGTCAAAAAGTTGGACTAATTTATTACTCACTTTAACTCGTAGCTTATCAAGTATCATACACTTTATACTGAGGGGGAAGTTAAGCCAAAATAAACAGCTAACTCCAATTACTTAATTTAGTGTGGTAATTTCACAGTTTACTTCTTATTTCTGGACAAGGTTGTCAAGGACCTTCTTCTACTGAGATGTTTATAATGACACCTTCAAATGTATCTCTAAGCTTTATGGACAGTGTCATGAAAAAGTCCTTTTATTCGGCTGGTTTTTATCGCAAGTTTCAGATAATTAAGCAAATTGTTCATTTCACACAAATATATCCGGAGTAAATTTAACATAAAAAACAGTTCTGACTCGTAAGTTTCTTTTACTGAGGGAAAAACAGCAATTTTAACCCAGCTGATCCGGAGTGAAAAAGTAATTGCCCCCTAAACCAGCAGGTTGCACCGTCTAACTGCTGTCAAACGTTTGCAATAATTGGAAGTGAGTTTCTTTTTCCATCAGCAGCAGAATTTTTCCATTGACCAAATAACTGCGCAATTTGACATTAAGAAAACAAATTCACTTATTGGAGACCGGGCAATTTCAATAAAACTCATTTTTTGATCAAATGTTTTGGAGCCAGGATGAGGTATTTCTTAATTTGGTGGTATCAAAATTGGTTTATTTTTGCAACGCTGCAATGGAAACGTTTTTTTGTGTGTGTCAGAGTCACATGATCAACAAGCGGATGTTGCCAGTGGCGCAACCGCGAAGAAGACGACAACAGGAAGTAGTTGGAAGACCATGGCGCAGAATGTTATTTTAATGATTTGAGTGAAACGTTGCAGATTTTCAGGCTTATTTCATCAATTACCGGAAGTTTTCCAGATGTGGTTTGAGTTGTTCCCCCCCCCCTCTAATAACTGAACTTGTCAAACTCAGATGATTAATGCTCCACCGAACATTAAAACATAAAAACTGTTTTTTTATATTTACTCTTGACTATACGTGAAGAGCTGAAACATTTCTTTGTTTAAAAAGTAAAAGAACAACAATGAAATCTGAAAGGAGGGTTGGGGGGGGGAGACTTTAACGCTGCACTGTGTACGTCAATTTTAACCTCGGTCATAAAAAAGAAAGAAAATACCAGAAATAGTTGACATTTATCAAGACAAGATGGGGCCCATCCTGCAGTAATTGCAAAATAAGTAGTTTGTAAGAAAGGAAGCACATTGCTGACAACAACCCGGAGTGAGTGATGTAGTAGGTAGGTCACATCCACTACCGTTACCAATTCATTGTCCGTGCACCGAGTGAAAGTAATAAGGAATTACAAAATAAAAGACGCTCTGTTGATGCTCCCTTCCTCGCATGACTGGCTCTGTAAATTGCTATTAATGTGCCACTAGCATGAGCTGTTCATTGAGAGGGACGAGCCGGAGCGTGAGGAGTGGGGTTTGATTTATGGCCGTGTGTTTGGGGATTAAAACTCCGCCCCCGCTGGGAGCTCCATGTGTTTGTGCATTGGCGGGGTGGGGGGCGGCGGCGGCGGCGGCGTGTGGGTGGACGGGGGCGTCCATTTGCCAGAGGAATTTAACAAGAACCACTGAACTTGGAGATTGCTTTGCTTTTTTCCAAAACCCTTGATAAGAAAAAAAGTATAGAAGTCAGAAAATCGATAAATCAAGAGTCACGTTGTCACAACTGGGTGTTTTTTTTGGGTTTTTTTGGCCTCTGAAGGTTGAGGAAGTCTTTTATCATGTGGCTTTAATTTAGCTTTTTTTTTTTTTTTTACAGGACTTGGCTTCAGACCTTTCAGTACTCAGTAAACAGCATTGGTGGGTTGAACTGGTCCATCATTGCCTTATTTACAAGCAATGTTTAAGTCCTCCACCCATGTTCACCAAAACTGATCAGCCGACGAACCTACGCATAAAATAAAACAGCAAAACCACATCTTCCATGAAGGCTGGAATGAAAGAATAACAGAAAACAAAACTCAATGATGAAGTGGGTGGAAATAATTCATGTTTTTTTTGTTTAATTTTTGTACTGACTGACACAATTTGGTAGTAATCAGATAAAAACTGCATTGATTTGGTTAATAACATAATGTTTAAGCAGTCTTAATGTTTAGTCTGGAATCTAGAGGGCCACATAAAACGCTATGGTGGGCCGGATTTGGCCCACGGGCCTTGAGTTTGACACATGTGACTTAGAGGGTCTGAATACAAAGACAAAACACACTTTCTAGGTCGGACTTATCTTTTCTTTTTTAACGTTTTGAAAACCGTGTATCGTTTTCCTTCCAATTCACATCTAAGCCTCCATTTTTTGGAGGCTCCATCACTTAAAATACCAACTTAAGTTTGTGTCTCTAATGTAACAACATAAGGAAATGCTTAAGGGGTGTGAATACTCTTCAAAGGGACTTTGTCATCTTCAAGTACAGAAACAATTTATCTACAATCTTTTGCCTTGACCAAGTTTTAATCAGGCTGAAAAAAGATTCCACCTCAAGCCGCTCTTTCATTTCCATAATCGACTCTGGCTCTCGGAAACAAGCAGACATAAAACCAAAACCGCATTTTTCAACATGGCCATAAGTTTACTCAGGTAGTGATCAAGCAACAAATGACATTTACAGGAAGAATCATACATCTAATTGAGTGTTATACTCAAGCTAGATAAAAAAAATTATGAAAACTTTCTCCAATGTACCAGGGGAAAAAGTAATCAAATGGGATATTGCTATAAACAATTTGCAACTTTATAAGCATAATCATATGGCTTTTATTTCTGAAAGTTAGCATCCAAAGGATTAAATTGGAGATGTGTTTCCATTTATAGTAAAAAGCAGCTAAACTAAAAACCATTTTCCTACATTATATTAATTTTGATGGAGGAGTAAAAGACATTGGAGCTTAACCTCCAACCCTTTTGTTCTTGTCGTCAGATAAGATGCATATTCATGGAAAAACGTTGGAATTGAACTTGACAGGAACTGAATTTAACGCCTGGGTTGTGCGGATTTAATGCATTTAAACACTTAGTAGATAATACCGCCAAAGGAATTTATTTAAGACTCAAAGATGGCCTCCTACAAAATATGCAGGTCTACTTTCTGACAATTAAGCAAAAACAAACAGCTAGGAAACCGTGCCACAGATCTTTCTTATACATTTACACCTGATCTGAATTAAATCTACTGTACAAAGACAATAATGTGCGTGCTATTTGAAGTCCGAACTCAAAACATAAATAATACAACTTGTGATATGGAATATTCAAAGCACAAATAAACTGAAGAAACTCAGGTACACCGGCATGTGAAGACTCCAAACGGAGTTACTTTTTACAGAAATGTGGATGCGTTTTAAATTTATTAGAGCTTGCAGAGCTGTCCATCCGGAGCAGGTTTATTAAATATAATGATCCAATGCAGATGTCTGAAACCAGGTTATTTGAAGCTATTAAACCAGATTTACAAGCTGATGAAAGTTTGTAGACTCTTTATAACTAGAGTAGGGAAGTTACAATGGAGACTTACTGACATTAGGGTCCAGCTGGGGTTTGACCGTGAGCAGTAAAGAAACACATTTTATGACAGAAGCATCACTGCATTCAAGGAAACTCAGGAACATGTTGCAAACTTTGCCAACATGTCGCTTAAACTAAAGTTCTGGCCTCGCTGTACCAATTCGTGCTTGCTCATTATTTAAAATCAAAATCTAACATTTTAAGGCAACTTCCTCAGATTTGTAGTTTTGTAGGTTTTTCACATGTTGCCATAACTACTATTGTCTGTTTTTATTTTATTTGTTTTACTTATTGGTATTTTCTTTATGACAGACCAACACAAAGTTGTACAAAATGAACAATGAACAACTCAAGTTCAGTCAGAGCAGATGTAGATACATTTTCACATCTTCCTAGTTTGTTTGACTGCTTCCTGTTGCTTTTTTTGCACTAATAATTTATTGGATTAGGCAACTGTCACTCTATCAACAAATTATCCCATGTGGGTAGCAGATCTCTGCTGCTCCTCCAAAGGCACCAGGATTCATGCACTGTAAAAACACAGAATCTCCAAGTATTTCTGGTTCAGGTTCTAGTTTTTAAAATAAGACACAAGCAACCTTTCACTAAGACACAGAAGGTTGTTTTACATCAATAGTTCTTTAGCATTAATAAAAAAAAAAGGTAGATCATTTTACTTATAACAATGTAAAATGTCTAGATACAAGTAAAAAAAATCTACCAGTGGTCTAAAAAGTTCCTTGTAAGTTAGTTTTGTCTCATTTCTATCGTACAAACTTATTTTTAGTAGAAACGAGACAAAAATAATTGGTAATATTTTGTGTTTTTGCAGAGTAGCTGCCTAATGATGTTTCAGACTAGGCAGATGTCCAAGTCTTGGCATTTTAGCAACATGTATCAAGCTTGGACTATTGTTTGAAAACCTGATGCTGCTTTAAAGTTTTCCACAACAGCACCTGCATTTATGCCCACACAGACGGTCTTTATTCACGAACTAGATGATTCTGAACGCACTGAGTGCACTGGACTTATGTAAGGGTTCCAGAGTGCATGAGGTTGAGCATAAATGCATGCCACACAGTCAAAATTTTCATATCACTATTGCAAACTGTGCATCATTTTCTTTCTACTACCAAGCTACTCTCTGTTTTGCGTCAGTCGGTCACATCAAATTCCAATTGGGGAATCGCTCAAGGGGTATGCATACTTTCACAAGGCAGCACAAGTCATCTTTATTCAGTGGCGACATTTACAGATTCCCAGAAATGTAATTGTTTTGTTTACACAGCCTGCCTGAAGGATGATGGCAGCGAGGCGACAACTGCGTTCTTGCCACCCTAGAAGGCAAAATGCATCATTTATGTGTTTTTTTTAAATTTTTTATATATATATCTGCCCCAATCTTGCACCAAGACTGAAAGCGACTGCCTCCTAATCAATCTATCTAGTTGGTATTGATAACCCGTGAGCTGTGTCTGAGAGAAGTAGTGATCACCCCTTCATCGATCCGCCCTTCACTAAGGATCAATCACTCGCTGTTTTTGCAATACTGCTGACTTGTTTAGGACACTACGTGTCTCGGAAAATTATTTGCGGTGTTCTCGTGTTTGGCTGTTTGAAATCGGTGCGGATGCGTGCACATTTTCGGACGGGTTGGTTGTTCGCAAAGGCTTCTGGGAAGCTTGCGCCGATGGAACCCGAAGGAATAAAATGTTTTTTTTGGAGGTTTTTTTTAGCCCTGGCTTACTCATAAAAGTCCTTTATTTAAAATAAAGCCAGTGTCAGAGGAAATTAAATAATTATTAGAAGGAATAAATTTAAAGCTATAATTAGCCCTACTTGGGCTGATAATGAAAGTGTCTGATTGCTATTCTCTCTTTTGTAAGAAGCATCTGAGCGCCATGATAAAACGTGGGAGACAATGGCAGCAGAAAGATGTAGTTTAATTAAGCCAATAAACATCAATTGTTGTCTTCCTTAATTAAACTGACCAAATAATCAAATTTCTCCGTGATTGCTTAGTGTATCGCAATTCAATTTTCTTAGCTAGATCTACAGTTTCTTTTTTAGCTGCAAAGTTGTTGTTTTTTTTTCCAGTTTCATGCTTATGCTTTGATCTATCTCATTCTGCTCCTATTCCTTGTTCGCTACAGGATGAGCATAATCCCAGAGCAGGATATGCATGCTGTGTCAAACCTGGAGTCTCCCCTCTGGGTGGGTGGGGGGAGGCTGCGGGGATGAGGGGAAGCGATAGAGAGATGCACATGATGATGAGAAGGCAGGGACAGGACAGACTCAAATGAGCCTGATAAGCCCCGCGCCTGGGGAGGAACAGAAACGGATTTGCTTAATTGGCAAATTTGTTCCACTTAGATAGCAGCGGCTGGGTGCTGAACAACACCTCGCCTCGCCCGGCAGACCGGGCCCCGCGGGGCAAATCTGCCAGCCAGGTGTCAAGGTCACGACGTTGGCCATTAAAAGCCGTCGTCAAATTAAGATGGAACGCGATCATGTCCGTCCATCTCAGACTTTCCCTCAAACGTTTTGTCTTCATTAGCGGCCGAACGGGACAGAGTTCACTGTGGGTAGGGACTCCATGAACTACACAGAGGAGGTTTTCTCCACCCGTCCGCCTTTCTTTTCCACAACTTCGAGCTGTTTGAAGATGTTGAAAAGAGAGAACCGGCCCATCTGAAGCACCGTGCAAAGCTATCATCTTAACACACAGGGGCATTTCCGCATCTCCTCGGATCAGATCGAAACACCGATTTTCACCAAGTCGAAGTCAGAATAAATTCCATACTGCGTCATAACAAAAGGATGACCAAAGCGACTGCAGTCAGATAAGATTGATCTCAAAAGCGGTGCAGGTGTTGATCGTGCCACTGCAGAAGCTTCGCTTTTGTGGGGTTTTTTTTGTTCAGAGGTGGACTTGCTTGAGTGCTTTGGATCAATGTGCTGCTGCATAATGCAAGTGTTCTTGAGCTGAAGTCCACCGCTGATAGTCAGACGTCACCCTTCAGGATTTTCTGCAGGAGAGCAGGATTAATGGTACCACTCCTGGGGAGATTCACCACTTTTCCATGGCTTTCTATTGGCGGGTGATGGCTGTCAGTGTGGCTTGCTGGAGACCCAGAGCCTTAAGCCTGGTTCACACAGCAAGATAATTAAGCTGATTTTTGGTACAGTCTTCCCTGTTGGACAGTCTTAATGATGCCCTTATGAACATGATGTGTCGAAAGATAATCTTATGAGATATTCCTCCTGTGTATGCTGAATAAGGAGTGACCCTGTAGGATGTCCTGACTACTCCAACCTCAAATTGCGGATATTCAACATGCTGGATTGCCTTGGCAACAGTGTGTAGCCAATCAGAGAGGAAAGGGGAATCCTAACCATGGAGGACAAGACAACTGCTATGGCGCAGCAGAAAGACTGGTGGACATAAGAGACGTCTTTTTGTGTTTTGTTTTCCTCCGTTAAAAATTGTAAATTGTATTTACTCTCGACTCACGTTTGACCTCAAGAGGTTTTGTGAGATTTAGCACCTGACATCTGAATGTTTGTGAGTGAAATCTGTTTCGTTTGCTGTGTTTGTCGTGAGGCTGCACACCAACGTCTGACGATAATTTCCAAAACGCTACCTGTTCTTATATTTAGTTTAGTTCGTTTAGAATAAAAAGCTGTTTTTACCTTGTTTACTTTGTTTAGGCCGGACCTTTTGAACTGATTTATTGATCCTATAGTTCAGGAGACGTTCAAGGCTGGATGTGGATAGTAAAGCTGGACTACAAACATGGGGGCTTTGAAAATATGTGTTCAAACAATGACGTATGCTTGCTTGATTACTGTCTATGAAAATATTAAAACCATTAGCATGTATGCATTAATTTGTACCTAACAGACTCCACCCTCCAAAGAAGTACAGGAGGAGGTTATCGTTTGAAGTAAGTCAGAGAGAAACATTTTAAATATTGTGTCCCTCTGTCTTTTGTTTCAATGACAGCTTTAAAGAAACTTCTATTATCTGGACAATGTTCTTTTTTATTATTATTTTTATTTATTTCACCTTTAATTATTCAGGTTGTCTCATTGAGATCCAGGATCTCGTTTATAAAAGACTGTATTGTTTATCATTTGAATTCCTTTTGTACGTTTTTGTTTAGTTTTTATTCTAGTGTTGTTCTACTCTACTGTCAATTTGAACTAAAACAACTCTTGTACCATTGTACTCATAAGCAATCCAAAATGCTTTGAAGATAAAAAAAACAACAAAAGAAATCCCTTCGCAGCCTTTCATAAAATAAAAGATGTTATAATTCAGCTACAGGTACCATATTTTCATGTATATTAATCAGGATATGAACAGTGGGACAGTAAAATAGTCTAAATAATAGAGGAGTTCTAATGACCTACATGTGTAATTATTTAAATGGGAGGTGAAAGCAACATGAAGGCAATTAAAAAGCAATTTGCTGACTTTTCTGCAATCTGATTCAATTAAACACACGCCCTCTTCCTTTCCCCTCCGTCATGTCTGCACTCTGCTCTACCTCAGTCATCTGACTTTTTTTCCCCCCTCAACCCAACAAAGACTCATCACATTAAACAAATGAGGCCTCCCAATTTGACAGCAACATATTCCATAACCCAAGGTGTATTTTTTTTTGTGCGTGTGGTTTATCTTTACATTGTATATCAGAGAGTTTTGTTTGTCGCCTCATAATTACATTTTAAGCACTTCAGATGACTTGGGATGGGAGGCGTGATGATTAATGAGGCTTGGTTTAGAATACCAGGATGTTTAATGTGGGACTAATGATTGTAAAACACTTTCGCTGAAGTTACCAGAGGAATATTTCTCCCACAACTACTCAAATTTCAGTCTAAGCAGACATCCACTCAACTTTTGGAAGAGAGCGCGCCCACACAGAACCCACATGGGTTTTCTTGTAAAAGCATTATTTCTGACCACATATTGATTTTAAATCATATTGACACTTAGGTTTGTCATGTATGTGTTGAGTATTTCTTGTCGAGGGTCACAGTAACCACATGATAGGGCAGAAGGAGAGATTATGTTACAATGCTAATGTCACATAAAAATGACATGAGCTTTAAAAATATGTGCCTTAAACCCATTCGAGCAATTCATGTGGTTAGTTGGTAAGGTCTGGTGTAACCAGGTGAAGAAATGGAAACTACTAAATTGGCAGAGCTTCGTTTGAGGCTTCAACATCTGCTGAGTGCCATTTTATAAATGCTCTATTTAAAATTTAAATGCATCGCAAACAGGTTTAGCATGTGAAACGGAGACCTTTTACAAAGCTAATTGCATGTGCAACTAGCTACCTAGCGTGTGCACATGCTAGGTAGCTAGTTGGTTAAGTTGGCTTGTATTGTATCAATCTGAATCTGTAGTAGAGAAGTTTCACATTGAACTCAAAGAAGCTCAGAGCTCATTCTGCATACTTTTAAATGTTGGCAGATTATGTAACGTGGTGATTAGCATATTTACTAGATCATCATGAATCATTCACATTTTGCCCTCTGCCTGCTTTTTTTTTTTTTTTTTCCATCTGTTTGCTTCTCTTACTCCTCGACAACCAGAAGTACTTTAAATAAAATCTTCAGACGGTTATAGTCGAATCGACGCGCCCTCATTCACAGATTGCAGCGTTTCTATGCATAAAAGACCGATACTGTTACATTAACAATTTGTGTAAGTGAACTGGAGTCGTCTTTGTGTTTTATGTGGAAGGATTAGTCAGAGAGCAGACGGCTTTAAAACTATTTTGTCATCCGTCATTCTCTCTGCTGTCCCTGCAAGCCAAGACGAAGAGGACGCACTCCGTTGTCAGAGTATGCCAGGACAATAAAAAAAAAAAAAAACTTTTAAAGGTTAAGTCAGGAAGGTTTGTGCTGTTTCGAACTACATTTAAGACAACCTTGGAGAGCCACACAGGTTATCAATAAAATAGTAGAAAAATACAAGACAGCACAAAATAAACTGGGTCTGCCCTTGTGAGAAAACACTAGTAATGCTCTTCTGTAAGAGGCAGCTCAGATTTATCCAGAATGTCTCAGCGCACACTGCTTACTTTGTAAGAACGAGCATTGTTTAGTGCTTCTTTTGTGTTCAAACAGAAGCAGTACATGCAATATCCACACTGAAGCATGGTGGTGGGAGCATCATGTCACGGTGGTGCTTGCCCCCACCCCACCAACCATAAGAAATCTGGTCAGAGGGCAGGTGAATGAAAAACAGAAAATTCAAGCAGAAAACCTTTCAGAGGTCACCTTACAACAACTCCACAGGCAAAGAAATGCAATGGAATGTTTAGATCAAATCCTATTCATTTATTTTTAAATGGCCAAGTCAAATATCCAACCTAATTGGTGTTTGTGGTGTAACTTAAAATTTGCAGATTTTTTTTACATTCGCTCAACGTGAGCTTGAGTTAATTCGGATTTGGAGTTTTGCAAAGCTTGAGGAGACACGCCCCAAAAGACCTGGAGCTGTAACTGCTGTATCTGCAGGAAAACCGTTCTGGCTCTGGTTATCCTCCCAATGGGATTTGCTCAAAGAACTTCCAAAGGTAGGCACCGTTAGAGGAAGCCTGATCAGATGACTCAAAGGATGTTTGGATGTTTGCTGGATTGGAGCTTGGCCGGTAAATTGAGAGCTTTCCTTTTTGAGTCGACCCCTTCTTCACTGCCCACTGCAGACAAAAACCCCAATCCATCCGTCCATCTCATGATCCATCCAAAACAAGACGCCAAAATATGTGAATTTTTCAGGAAAACCCCCATCTGAGACAGTCGTGAAGTCCAACACACACCTCATGCTGTGAATGGCCAGCCTCATGTAGAGAATGTAGCGAAAGTAGCAGGGAGTGACATTAATCTGAGGGGCATTCTTTTAATAGACAGTAAATTATAAAAATAACTCGCTAGATATCGAAAGTTCCTGTTGTTATGGATAAATGGGCAAATATATTTACTCACAGGACATTTAAAGAACTGCGTACAATTAAAATAAGCAAAAAATATCCAGGTGGAGATTTGAAACTTGGGTCATAAAGGGTTAAACAATGAACAGAGTGACTTTGAGAACGTCCCTATACTTCTGAAAAAGTCAGTGGGGGAAACGGTTGTAAGCTTTCTCTATATCCATGTAAACCAGAAAACAACCTCCCTCTGCACGACGGATGGATGAATGGATGGATGGCATTTTGCTCTCTTTCTCTACTCTGTGGTTGTCTAGCACACAGGTTGTAGCGTGAATTGTCAGGAGAAAGAACAGCTTAACTTAAGGGCGGTGGAGACAGTCCTCCCGATTATCTTGCAGTTTATTCTACCATGCAAGAAGAGAGAACAGATCAGCATGGTAGCGTCCTGGTGTGTGTCTAACGCAATGAGCAACACAGCCCAGTTTCACACACACTGAAGTCACACCCCACATCCCACAATACCTGCTGTTCCCCCCCAAACTACAGTGCAGTGAAACAGATCCGAGCTGATTTTATTACAGCCGTGCCCCAGCTACGACCCCTTCTAATCCACTACCTTTATCTGTCCCACTACCCTTAAGCCGCCCTTTCATCTTCAACATCCTTCGCTGTTGGATCTGTAAACAATGTCCAGGCGTATCCCCAAAACAAGCCACACATTTTCCACACGAATAAGTTTTCACACAGATAAGCAGATTTAACAAATGTTACAAAAATGTGAAAAGTGCAAGAGATGCTCGTGCTTTTTTGCAAGACCCCCTGAGTAAGCCGACGGGTGTACGTGAATGAAAGCAGCCTGTCAGCAGCAGCGTGAGAAGCAAACAATAATGAAAATCTTTATAAGAGCGAGGGGTCTGTATATCTCAGTGCCAGTTAAAGTTTAACATGATGTCAGGAGGGGAGAGAAAAAAAAAATCGCACTGAAAACGGCTCTGCCTATAAAAAGAGGATCCAGTTTAAACTCTTGTCACTATTAAAGTGAAGAAGACTTAAGCTGTTTTGCTATGATCGATTCTCTGTGGTCTGACTTTACAGTCGTGCGCAGATTATTGCTTCTAACACTGCTGGGAGCGATAATGTGGCGTTCTCTGGTGTTCATTAACATCCCGCGCAGCAGCCCGGCAAACCCCCCGCACGGTTCGGTTACAGCCAGACGCAGATAAACTTTTTTTCCCCCCTCTCTTTCACTGTTCGGGTTGCCTATGACAACTTGAAAAGAGAGGAGTCGTAAGGGGATTTTGAGCCGCAACGTCGGCCGGTGCGCGCATTAAAACAGCACCGAGCACAAAGTCGGAACTTATTCCATTTGCGTCTTGTCAACTGACTGAGGAAATGAAGCGTCGGGACTCCTTTCGACGTTGCGGGATATGAAAGCTCCGCTGAAGATGTGTTGCAAGTCGGAGGGGGCCGTGAAAGCCTTAAGTGGATGTCATGACCAAAATAAACATGCCTCTGAACACAAACGGCGTTTAATACAGCAGATCACGCTGCATCGTGACCTCGATTCCTTAAAATCGAAGCTTTGACGTCTTACTGAGGGAAGATCCCACAGAAACAGCTTTAACCTCCTGACAATGGCTGATGTCACAAAAAGAGAAAAGTCCATTTCTGCTTCTGGGCGCCAGTAATTTCCATCTAGGTGTGACTAATGGAGGCTGCTGGATTTGTCACTGCATTATTTACTAACGCCATTCTCTTTGTTATCCACAGTCGCATTAATGAATGCATGAGGAAGTGCCTATTTGATGACCACAATGCACGGGGGAAAGTCGTGGTACACCAATGCTCCATTTGTGAGCGCTGAATGATTCATCACACACACACGCATACACATGCACACACACGCCCACAGGCACGCAGTTGGGCAGGGAGAATGGACACACACTTTTACATATTTATGGAGCCTGTTGATATCTTTGAGAACTCTTTACAGACCTCTTTTGCCTTTTTTCCTCTTTCAACTATTTGTAAAACCGCAATACAGACCTAATAATGCGAGGGAAATAGAAAAGTTCAGAATATTTAATGAATAAACATGTTGATTTTCAGCTCTGTTCGCACGTTATTGGGCCATAAGTTATTATGATTAAAGGTCGGTGCTGTCTCTTGAGAACTTTGTAGCTATTTTACATTTCTGGGAACCAGGCTTGTTTATTATACATGGTTCCTTTGGTAAGGTTTCTGTGGATTAGTTAAGCACCTGCAAATCTTGATTTGAATGTTTTTCGCATTTTTACAAAAACCAGAGTGAATTATAATTGTGGTTTCTTTTTTATTACGCAATGACGTGAAAAACTACTTTGCTATGATTAGTGAAGGTGAAGTTATTTGGTAGTGACTAGCTTACGGTGATAAATGGACATTATTTATCGCTGAAAATGTTATGCAATTATGCAATTTTCTTAAGCATAAAATTCATAAGGTTTCCAGATATGTGATACATTATTATCTGCATTTTGTTTTTCTTTTTGTTTAAATGATAGTCACTGTTTACCTGAATAAACCTCATCCTCTTACATGATGTATCTTTTAGGGCTGTAGCGATTGAATGATTCAAGTACCTAGATTATTAAAATTCCTTGAGGAAAATTTATCTGCCTCGAAGCTTCGTTAAATTATGTTTTATTATTTAATGCATCGTGTTCCGGCCTGCTGGGAGGATAACGTGGGATTTTCCGTGTTTCCTTCGTTTTCTGGGTGACCAATAAACATTCTTGTACAACCGGCACGATGCTTGCAGTATGGTCTTTATATGAGAGTGAGGGAGACATCTGATTACTCGATTAATCGTAAGAATAATCAATAGAGTACTCACTTACTAAAATATTCTTTTACCACAGCCATAATATCTTTACCTATCTGACATATCTTTGACATGTCAAACTACCAGCCATCCTCTTCTCATTGGTTGTGTTTTCCAGGTAGTGTTTTTTCCTAAATATTTACATTCTCATAAAAAAAAACAGAGAAAAGAATACACCAGGAGCCCGTTTTTGCAGATGTTCAATCACAGATTGTTAGCTGCAGCTGGATGTTTTGCGAGCAGCAGAACCCTGCCTGCACGTCACCCAATTAGTGACTGAATGTACGCTTAATAAAGCCAGCGGTGGTACAAGAATCAAAAGTCAGTAGTGTCAAATAACTAAACAGGGAAACAAAATAAGAAATCCAATTATAAACTGGCTAACTAAAGAAGGGCAGACTTTGAATGTATTTGTGATTTTGCAAAAATGTCACGCAGTATTTTCCTGCCAGTCGGGTTAAACGCTGTCTGAAAGCTTGTGGACATCTGTCCATCATTGTCATGGCCATAATCTCTAATGCATGTACTGCTGCCAAGTTCACTTCCATCTTTCTGGGGCAACTTTCTGTCATTCTATTTAATGCTTTGTAGATTTGATTTACATAAATAATAGCAAATAGTAAGGTGGCAAATCTGGTACTGCACGTAACATAGGGTTTTAATGTACCAACGTGATCCTCAGCGTGTTCTTTGTGCACTAACTGAACCGCTTTGAGTTAAATACATGCAAGAAAAATGCTGGTCTCTGAAGACAGCCTTGGGCTTCACTCTCTGCTAATTAAAATATAATTGGTTAACTCTTCTGCTAATTTCTGAGCGAAAACACGCACGGCTTTGGTCCTCTTTCTCGGTGTGTCCTTCTCCACCTTCAAAGAGCAGCTGCAAAACTCGGGTTGAATAACTTGTATTCTGACGGACTTCAATTTAATAAAGCAAATATTAAACATGAAGCAGTAAAATCTACAATCTTGAGAAAACAGAAGATGGCATTACGCATGCATGGAAACTCTTTTGAGACTTTTCCAGAAAAAAATGTTAATCAGTGAAATGAAATGAAGCTCAGAAAAAAACCCCTACAAGGTTGAATTGGTTGTGTTGTAACTGTCTTTGTTTTTGTCACAATGGCAAACCTACCAACACATGGCCATAAACATTATGATTTATGAGATTCAAAGGGATGGAATATTTCTCTTTTAAAGTAGAACATCTTTTGTTAAAAGAAAGCCTTGTTTACAGATTGTTACAATCCATGTAGGAGACATATATACTATGTAAAACGGGCATATCATGTTGCATGGCATGTATTTGTCTTTAGGAATACATTTTTTCCATAATATGCTAATTTTAGGACAGTTAACCAAAATAAAAGATTGAGAAAAAATGACTTGCATTCTGCTTTTTTATGATTCCACACATAACAGGAAATGCGTTGAGTTTTGCTTCTCACTTGTGTTTGCATGTCGATCATTTGACGGTGTTAAGATCTCTAACCGTAATGAAAACTTAATAAAAGTTTTATTGTACAACTGCATTTTCATAGGTGAGAAAAAAGATCCAAATACTGACATTTTTCTGTCAACACTAAGCTTAAATTAAGAACATTTTATTTAATCAAACAGATATTTGTTGCCTTTTTTTGATTAAATAGAGAGGAACAGAAAAGCAGACTGGATCTGAATTAGAAAGACAGTGACATAGATCAAGAAATGCTTTGATTTGAAGGCCATAATAAATCCTTTGATCACTATTTTTCTTTACAGATCAACCACCCCAAATTTTTCTTTGAACCTTTCTTCTTCTTCTTCTTCTTCTTCTTCGTCAGCCTCGGCACACCAAAGGTGGCTGTTGCCTTTTCTCATCTCCTGTAATTGCTTTTCACTGAACTTTGGTAATAAAGTCATTGCCGACTGATGAGCAAAAGCTCTGGTGTCAGTGTGTCAGCAGCGAGAGGTGTCAGATTTAAACACTGAGAACCGAAATCCTCGCCAAGTATTACGCAAACTTCATTTTCACGCTAAAGATCCTAAACATGAACAATAGCTCACCCTAATGTACAAAAGCCTTAACTTTTCGACACTCCTAACCTTGTGGTCCGCGCATTTAAAAGCTCGCCGTTTTGGGTGTGGCGTTTTCAAAATTGGAGGGTGGGTCTGGCGCTTTGTTTTTGTATAGATCACAGGCTGTGTCTGTTAGTAAATGGAAAGCTTCAGATGGCTGGGCACACAGGCTTTGATATTGACATATTTCCCTGCTGAGCCTCTGCATGAGGGAACACAGCATCAGCGAGCGGCGGCAGCCGAACACACACCGCTCAACGAGGCCGTCCACGAAAGCCTCATTTTGTATTCATAGTAAAAATTAAAAAGACCGTGACAGCTGATTTTTTTTTGTTCTCAGGCAATTATGCACCCCTTTAAGACTGAAAATTGCAAAAGGAAAAATAAGCTTCTTCACATCGTTATTCTTACAGTTTGTCACTTTAAAAACCACAGTCTCCAGTGGAGTATTTTGGAAAGTAATGTGACAAAGCAACACAGTAGCTGTAAAGTGGGAAATGATCAACTGTGTTTTTTTTTATTTCACAAGTAAAAAATGAGAAGAATTGTGCTGTAGCATTCAGTATTCAGATTCCTCTACATAAAATCTAGTCAATCTAATCGCCTTCAGGAGCTAGAGGTCAGCTGTACACAAACCTGCATGAGAGAAACGCCACGGTGAAGACCAATAAACGCTGCCGACAGGTCAGGGAGAAGGTCAAGACGAAGTTCAAAGAAGGGTTGGGCTATAAGCAAACATCTCAGAATGCGAGCGTCTCATGGGCCACTGTTTTATCCATCATCCAAAAATAGAAACTAGTGTGGGACAAATGCAAAACTACCAAGACACGGTGTCCACTTAAGCTGATAGCCTGGACAAGGAGAGCATCAGTCAGATAACCAGTCGGGAGGATCAAGGTCACTCGGAGATCGGCGGCTCAGTGAGGGGGATCGGCTCACTGTATGTTGTGCACTCCATTAATCTGACCTTTCATGGAGGAGTGGCGGGAAGGAAGAGATTGTTGAGAGTAAGTCGTAGCCACAGCGTGACGAAGGAGACACGGCAAACATGTGGAGGAAGGTCAGAGAGCGTCAGAACTTTTTGGTCAATAGTTTAAAAAGTGTCAGCAAATCCACAATCCAATGATTTAACTCAAAGCATGTTCATGTGTTAAAATCAGCCAATGCACTGCAAAAACAGTTTCTAGTGCAAATATCTTTGCACACTTGAATAAGTAGCTTAAGTTAATAAATCCTTAATATTGATAACAAATGACTTATTTTACTTATAACAAATAATTTTTCTTATATTCTAAGTGAAGAAAATCTGCAGCTAGTACTTTTCCATCAACATTAAGGAGTTATTTACTTAAAAGAAGTGCCTACGGCTTGCTGGAGAGTTACTTGTGAGTTAGTTTTGTTTGACATGACACTGTCATAAACATGACTTTACACATGAAAATGAAAATGAAGGCACTTGAATGAATGTTTAAAACTGTTGTCATGAAGTGTCATTCGACACTTTCACTGCAAAGTTGACAATTTTAATGGACTTTTAATACAACTTTGCATTAAAAGTGCCATTATTTACCGAATGACACTTCATGAAAACAGTCATAAAGATTTATGAAATTTGTGAAGGTGTCATAAACGTAACACATGTCAAATAAAGTTTTACCCTGTTGATTCAAATGCACAAAGATATTTGCACTAGAAACTAGACATTAAAAAGTACAAGTTTGTGTTTTCGCAGTGTGGACATTTAAACACAATCTAAGAATGCTAGCCTTTTCAATTTAAGTGAATCAATTTTCTCCCTCTTCAAATATGAACCACCTCGTTTGGGTCTATCACATAAAATTCCACAGTGGATGAATACTTTTGCAACGTATGCAGACATATAAATCACCCCCCACAATCTAACTAAGTCCCTGACACGGACACAGAACTCTAAAAGCTCAAACTACCTGAGTCTTCGGCGTACAACTAAAGACCCCTCTGAACTGAAACGTAAAGTGCAGATGAGTCTCTGATATGTTGAAGCTGCAGAGCCAAAGCAGATTCTCTCATGACAACTACGAGTAAACCAGACAGATGACAGCTGCTCTCCAGGCAACAGGGTAAAATGTTTCTTTGAAGAGCAAGCGGCCCCTCACCTCAGCCACCGGCACTCCCTCTGGGGGACGACAGTGCAGAACAATCATGCCGTTCAGAGGCACCTCGGTGCCCTGGGGGTCCTGCTCAAAGTTCTTCCTCAGGTCTAGAAAAGACAATGAAAATTCAACATTACAAAAAAAAAAAAACACAAAAAAAAACAATAGGAAGCAACAGGAAATGGTACGCTTGTAGATTTGTGACCTTAAAAATATTGATTAATAAATGTTTGACATGCACAAAAGTCGGGTCAAGGTGGAATCAAAGGGAGATGACGTCGCTTACAGGCGATGCGGACGCTTGCCTTGCGGCTCTTGGAGGTCCCCAGGTGACTCCAGGCGACGCACAAACACCAGTAGTCCTCGGGGCCGTGGAAGTCCTCCACCTGCTGACGCGACACGTTGATCATCACCTCGCGGATCTTCAGCCCTGCGGATCAAATGAACGATGGCTCAGATTAGCTTTCATTACGTCGGCGGGTCGATGAGTCAAGGAGACGGAGATTTGCGGAGACAGGGTGATGAGTCAATTTCAAATCTGATAAGATTATCAGCGGTAAACAGATGTGCCATTTGTCAGGAGCCAACGGAGGAGAGGCTGGCTCGTCAAGGCATGTCAATTTCTGGGAATTTGTTTGGATGACATTTTTAACCTGCATTCTACGATCATATGGCGAAAACTCATGGAGGAGTTTGCTTCGCTTCTGACAATTAAATTCTTTGTTGCTGTTGGTATTTTAATGCTTTGTTGTCCAGAAAATGTGAATTTTCCTGGTGCTGGATAGATTTCACTGTGTAGGCTTTCAAATCTTTCACTCCCTGCACACCGCGAGATATTTATTCTGAAGCGGCAATAACTAATTTCCGGGAGACGCATTATTAGGAAAAGGAGCAGATCAGCGTCTCATTGTTGCGAGCGAGCGCATGATCAATCATCTTTTTTCTTTGCAAAGATCTCAAAAAGACCATAATTCACAACGTGGGGAAAGAAAAACAAAACCGCTCGACTGAGAGCTGCTTCTGTACACAAGCGCTTTCTATAGCCGTCAAATCCTTTCAATTTCGCCGGCCGAACTTTGACCTGAAGTCACACGGGTCGTCCGCTAATATCCACATTATTGTCTGTGACGCGGCCTGTAATGAGCCAGGCATGAGAGGGACATTTTCTAAGAGAATTAAAAAGGAATTTGAAAAGCCAGGGATTTCAATAATGCCAGCCTATGTACAAAACATGACAGGCTTGGGCCATTAATGTGTTGAATAATAGGGGCTGTTTCACTGGTGTCCAGGAAAATTGCAGCCTCCAACAGACTGCAGAATCCTGCGTTTTCAGGTAGCCAAGTTGAACAGATTTTTAATGCGGTGCTATGGAGTTATGAATAGCTAATGTTTAGAGTCTGGTGTCCAAACTCATCACTCTCCGGAGAATGCAATTAAGGCTGCACAGTGGGGGGATGCAGAGGGGATTGGAGGGAGTGGAAGGAGGGGTGAAATCACGTGGTATGTAGGTGGCATGTCTGGTGTGTTACCACTGAAACAGACATCATCCCTATCATTGTGTTTTCCAGCCACATAGAGGCATTTGTGGCACAAACAAGTAACTATGTTACCTTCAGTTGTTATAAAAACGCTGTGTATATCAAATGTGACTTAAAAAAAAAATTGACGCTTTGAAATTGCGAACTGTCTCTTTAAGATACTCCATCTTCAGGAAGTCATCACAACATGGCTCCTCTTTTAACCCTTTAATGTTTTTACCAGTGAGAAGTAGTTTGTATCATGAGCCCAGCTTCGTCCTCGAAGGTGGAATCAAGTTCCCACCTCACGTTTTTCACATCTGAATGGTTGCCATGGGAGATTAAAGAGTTTCTCAAGCATGCATGAAAGAATCAAGGTAACACTCCAGTTATGTTTTCAATGAGTTTATAACATAAGATGATGAGCATTGTGCTTTTCTTCAGGAGTGACCAGATGATAAATCCAGTCAAAAGCAGAGAAATGTTTGAAACATGCAGATTACTCTAAGTTTCAACAGCGGAATGGAAAAAGAGTCCAGGCCTAAATCAAGTTCAGAATCAGTGGAAAGACTTGATGGTCACAGTTGCTCTCCATCTGACCTGACTGAGCCATGTTTCAAAGAGCACAGTGAACATTTCTGTTCTTGATGTGCCAAGATTCTGAAAACATTCATAAAATAATGCACTACTTTGTGTCCGTCTAAAATCCCAATAAAAATACCTCTAAAATTTGAGCGTTGTAGCATAATAAAGTTTGACAAAAATTAAAATCAGCGTGTAATTTACTTGTGTTGTTTTTATCTTTGGGTCTATAAATACACTGAGTTAACTCGACTTGACAGCACCCCGAATTGTTTTTTGTTCAAACATGGAACTGCTTCCTCCGTTTTTGAGTAGAGACAAATTCTGCCTGACAGAATCTGTTCTCACCCCCTGATCTACGGAGTAGATCAGCATTACAACAAATACGACGTTATGATTTAATAATCGTCTCATGTTGCTTTAATATTTCCTTCAAGTAAAAGACTGTAGTCTCAGCTGACTTGCAGATACTGAGGGAGTGATGCTCAAACATGTTAAGATTAACCCAACACAAAGATTTTCTGTTCTTGCTGCAGGGTTTAATCAATGTGCTTCAGGTAACAATTGTTTGGGTTTTTTTTTCTTATCATAGGCATTGTGCTGCCTGTAAGTTTTCAGGTATGGCTGGCGTGTAATTTAATTTCTCTTAGCTCTCTTAATAAAATAAAGCAGATAAAGCAAATAAAGCAGAACACAAAGCGTGATTGTTTAACTGGCTGTTGTTTTATATGCAACTGTAACATTGACATATTTCAATAAAATAACCATCTGAGCCCGAGCAGATAGTTACAATCCAGCATGTAAAATAATATAGATTATATGACAGTAGTAATTACTCTATCAGGTAGAAACAGGCCTTTGTAGACAGTTTGCAGAATTTCATAATCATGGTTTGACTCCTGAAGATCGCCTTCCTGTTGGAAGGTCCATTTTTGTTTTATGCGTTTCTTATTTGATCTTTCACGATCGATATCAGGACACAGAAAGAGTATTTCACCCAGCAGTAGATTCAAGAGAAAGTCTTATTTCAAATTATTACACAGTCACCACCAGGCCTTAGAGGTAGTGTTGTAAGAAATTTGCATTAAATATGTATGCTGTTGTGGATGAATGGTTGTCTTTGTGTCTTCAACCCACAGTCCATGTTTGAGTCAATACACTTCTGAAGCTAACACAGACAACGATCCTCCTTGTTGTCAAATTACACTGGGTTACCAAAAACATTTTTTTCAGTTGTCTATGTTTTTGCAACTGAATTAGGATTATTTGAACTGCTGAATCCAAACATGACTTCCATTTTTCTCAATCAGGTCGAGATTTGATTCTAATCTGATTCAGGGAAATCCGATCTTCGGAATAAATTGATGACATTTTTGTGACATTATCAGTGCATTTCTCATCCAAAAATATGAGGAAAAAATAATGTTTTCTAACAGAGTGTATTGATCAAATGTTACAAACTTGGATTTTTGTAAATTGAATATTAGACACTGATACGGCTAAGTACATGTAAATTGAACATTATGTCTTCATTGTGTAAAATTCTCCATCTCTTCCATGTCCTGATGGAGTCTCTCCTCCTGATCATCACCCATTGATCCCAGATTCTCAGGAAACCGATCCATTTGTAAGAACAAGTGATGCATTTTCATTTTCGTGACACTGTCCTAGCATCCCGTTAATGGGGATACATTCATTATTTGCTTGAAAACCTCCATCTAACTAGGGCTTTGCATGTTCCTCAAACTCAGACACAAGCTGTCGTGCAAAATGCCCGTCTCCTACCGGGAGCAACTTAGGGTTTGCTTTTGCCAAAAGACAGTTTGGCGTGTGGCTGTGAAAGGTGAGCAAACTGCATCACCGCTCGAGTAACATCTGGCCCGTGGGGATAAATCAATCTCAAAGAATTAGCAAAAGTGCCGATGCTTAGAAATTACGCGACAAAAACAAATTCCCGCACTAAATCGCAGCCGACTTAACAAATCCTGTTCGGTTGTTCCAGCAGCTGTTCCGGGTTCCCCTTGTAGTTTACTCCTTAATCACCTGGACCTCCACTTGTAGAGGAGCAGTCGCTCCACAGGCTTTTCTCATCATGTCGTACATTGCAAGCAGCAGCTTAGACATGGGCAGGGATTAAATGAAAACTATTAATGTGAAATGAAAGGTTATCTGAGGGAGCCTAATGAAGTAATGAAATGTTCTCTGAAGACACTGTAATCCTCCGCACTGAGTTACTAATATTATGTACAATAAAAGGCCTCCTCTGTCTGCTTCTCCTTGCCACGGCAACAAATTAGTCATAATCAACATGCCTGATTAAATGAGAGCACAGCAGATTTAACTTTGGGGAAATAAAAAACATAAGATTGGTTTCTAGGAAGGGGGAAACTAATCAGAAAATGGGATTTTCCTCGATGTCAGAGTGCCAACAGTTGCCCAAAATTAGCATCAGCAATATGAAAGTCTTTCTTCATTTTAAAAAAAAAATCTGTTATCTCCCTATTGTATAGAGAAACAACACAGTGGAAGTCTGCCAAACAAGCAAAACTTGACAAATTAATAAACAGGACCAAATGTAGCTTTGATGAATTTGTCATAAATATGGGTTTGGCAAACAGACTGCAAGGCTTTTTAGTGACTTCTTCTTTAGTCATAAGGACTTTCCTCATGAGGTTGGTAAAGTGATTCTTCTTCAATCTCATTAGCTCCAGGTGATCAGCCAAAGACAAAATGATTTAGGTTTTTTTCTTGTTCACGAGTCCCTCTGACTGCACATACTCCAACATGCAAGCACTCCAGTCTGCCGACTCCAGGAAGTACCAATATCTAATCTATGCGAGAACTAATCGACACCTGCATCCTCTGACAGTGTCGCTCTTCTGCATTAAGGTTGAAACTGAGGGCGAATGTACCGAAACCTCCCACATTTAAAGAAAACGCGGTAACACTTTATTTGAAGGGCTGTGCATAAGACTGATATGACACTGCCATGAATGTGACATAACACCCATCATGAACATGAAGACGTCTTTATGAATGTTTATGACTGTTGTCAAGAATTGTCATTGGGTAAATATTGACACTTTTAATGCAAAGTTGCTTGAATAGTTGCATTAAAAGTCCATTAAAAGTACCAACTTTGCATTATTTGGTAAATTTATACACTTTAATGCAAATTTGTCACTTTTAATTGAATTTAATGCAACTATTAAAGCCACTTTTCATTAAAAGTGTCAATATTTACCCAATGACACTTCATGACCACAGTCATAAACATTCATAGACTCCTTCATGATCATGACGGGTGTTATGTCATATTTATGATAGTGTTATGTCAGTCTTATGCACATCCCTTCAAATAAAGTGTTTCCGAAAACGCTTGCAGGTTGTTGACAAAACACCTCAGTAAAGGTAGGAGACCTGTAGCAGTAGCTTTGTGGCAATGCTTGGGCAGAAACCAGAAAAAATCTGGTGGATAGACATAAATAAAACCGGTTCTTCCAGATTTGCCCTGATCAAGCCATATTTAAATGGTCCCTGAGATGATGGATGGAAGGTCGTTGGGTTCTTTCACACCAGGATGGTTCAGTGGACTTTGCTCTATTCGGCGGAAAGTGTCAAAAATTTTACGATGAACTCTAAAAATTAGAGTAAACCACCTGGATACAGCTTCAACTGCTAGCTAGGAGCGCTATTGCAAGAAGCTGCCTAGTAGGAGACCATGAAGGTGAGACAATGAGCTCCCCAACATGTTGAATGCAGCAGTAAGGTAAAAGAGGCTGTGACGTGTTGCTATGGTTACGCGGTCACAGAACAAGGTACCGCAAAGATTTCAGAGTTTTGAGATCAAAACTATGTTTGTATGTCATTTGTCACTTCCTCCCTCGGGTTCATTTTCTTTCTTTCTTTCTTTCTTTCTCTCTTTCTTTCTTTCTTTCTTTCTTTCTTTCTTTCTTTCTTTCTTTCTTTCTTTCTGTTTCTGTTCGTTCTTGCATTACTCACCAACACAGAACCGTTCCCCGGTTCATCTGAATGCAAAGCACAACCTACATTTTCAGGTGGCCCAGATTTCGCTTGTTTAGGCTCCGCCAGAGATTGGATATGCTTTCACACCTTCCCAAATAAAGCGGGATATCTGAGGAAAGCAACTCCAGACTGTTGAAAGCGACAAATTCAGAATGAGGGAAAAGATATAGAGATTTGGTGTCGACGTCGTTTCAGTTCACATGCAAAATGAAAATGAGATCCCATATTATACGCATATTATACAATAAAAAAAACATGTCAAGGGAGTAAGCAAAGATGTCGGTATAATATCAAATTATATTTGATATTATACCGTTCAGATTTTTATTGAACAGTGACTGCTAATAAATCTCAGTCATACCAGACTGTGAGCTTTTTAAAACCTTATAATTTGTTTTTATAACTTGAAGAAGTGTCTGTTTTTAACACTGCTCATACCCTTTTATGTTGTGCTATGCTTCAAATGCCTGGCTGCTAAACAAATTTCCCCTTTGGGGGACAATGAAGGAACTGAGCTGCACTGAAATGCATAAAGGAAAACAAACATGAAGACAAAAAAAAAAAAAAGAAAAGATCACAAAACAAATAACACAAATTTCAAATAGAACCTCTTCTGTACTGTTCTTGGTCTGCAGATAAAATTCTGCTGTTTTATGATAATAACCTCCATAATTGCACAATCACAATATTTCACTCTCTCCTTTCCCTGTCATCATCCAGGAAGCATACATCAACAAACGTCAGGCCACATTATGATCAACGTCACATTTCAGCTTGCTGCTTTCAATTTCCAGACGCTGCTGTGCGAGTCCGATGCCACGCTGATGGACGGATTTTCTTTAACATTATTTAAATGCAGATGGATTCTGTAACATTAGTTGCAGCGATGAAAATAATGACTTCCGTTGCAAAGACAGCAGGAATGTTCAAATTTAAGTGAGGATCTTCAAAACAAATGTCACTCTTCAATCAATGTTAAAAAGCAGGGGTTTTATCATGCAAGATCTCATAGTTCATATGACACTTTAAATATGGGGGTTTTTTATTTTAAAAACTGCTTTACCACAGGTTCTCTTCAACATGTCCTCAGTGGAGCAAAGCCCTGATTCTACACACCAGAAATCCTCAAAATATGGTGAATATATACAATAACCTCCCAAGTTATTGCACTCAAAAAACATATGTATCAATTCTTGTCTGACATGTAAAAGTCCGTGTGAATATTAACTACTATTAAACATTCAAAAAGCATCAAGAGTGAGAACAGTTGCAGTCGTCTGATAGTATTCTAGTTATTTTCAGATAGTTGACATTTTTGGTTCTGCCGACTCCGCAGGACACAATTATAAATTTTACAATCCAATTTATAAATGGAAGTTGATTCGGGTCGGAGAGGACCTGGCGATCTTTCGGGTTTGTCTGTGTTAAATGTAATTTTGCTTGAACTATCAGTTTCGCTTTGTTCATCCATTTATGCTTCAAGTAGATGGACATACCAAGAAAACGTTTCATTACTTCAAAATCCTGGACTTATACATAGTGTCACTATTTTTTACTTTTTGGCTTGGTCATTCGTACTGCTAATGAAATGTGACTGCAATCAGAAGAACATTGACATCACACAGTAGTTTACAGAAGTAATAATGTATTCTGCCATATATGAACGGATTTGGAGCTGCACAGTGGTGCAGTTGGTAGCACTGTTGCCTTGCAGCAGACCAAGAAGGTCCTGGGTTCGATTCCCGGCCCGGGGACGTTCTGCACGGAGTTTGCATGTTCTCCCTGTGCATGCGGAGAGAACCCGGTTCTCTCCGGGTTCTCCGGCTTCCTCCCACAGTCCAAAAACATGACTGTCAGGTTAATTGGACTCTCGAAATTCTCCCTAGGTGTGTGCGTGTGGATGGTTGTTTGTCTCTGTGTTGCCCTGCGACAGACTGGCGACTTGTCCAGGTTGACCCCGCCTCTCGCCCAGAACGCAGCTGGAGATAGACACCAGCAACTCCCGACCCCATTAGGGACAAGGGTGAACAGATAATGGATGGATGAACGGATTTTCAAATTGTTGAGCAATGGAAAGCAACAGTTTGGTCACAAAACTAAGGAAGCCGACTGCAATGTCTGTAGAGAAGTCTGTTGATGTGATGCACTTAAGAAGCTTTTTTGAGATTGTTTACATCCGAATTTACCATGTCTGGCTGCTTTTAATGCAGAGTTGTTGTGCACACGTCATGACAATGACATGAAAGTTGCATAAAACGTGACCCGACCTTTCTGACTGCAGATGCCTGGAAACTATAAAACCGTACACTGAAATGTTTTTTTTAAATGTTTTAGTTTAATGCAAACACTGATGATTCTCTAAGTCATAGTTTAAGTTTATGAAAGTGGACAGTTTATGAATCCTAGCATAACAGACCATGCTATATAAAAAAAGGCTACAAAAGTGGTTTGTGTTTTTTCATTTTTGATAGTGAAATTAAAGATATCATGAGAACAAGCGCGTTGCTACCAAAGTCACTTCTGGGTCAAGATAAAATGACACAAAGAGAACAAAGAGAGCTGAAGAAAGATTCCTGCTCTTTGAAGGTAAACAATGGAGCAAAACCCAAAGAAAAAGCTCGACTCCCAGGTTCCTTTGCTTTTTGGTGGAGATCAAAGAACCCAGGCCTTTTTTTTTTAAGTGTGTGTGTTTTTTTCAAGCAGCCCAAAAGGACACTCGGTGACAGCGTGCTGGAGCGATGATCCAATAGCTGCTGCTGTTAATGGACACTTTTCTGCATTCAAGAATGAAAACATCGATTCGGCTCCCTCCACGAGTTTCTCCCTCATCGCTTGTTTATTTTCTTCCACCTCTTTTTCTCCCCATGCCTTCCCTTTAGGCTCATTACAGTGGCTCATGACGGAGCGCCGCAAAGCCTTGACAGCAAACCTCAAGGTGGAGTAGGTTTCACTTGCTCATTCAATCATGTCTTTTCATGTGTCTCTATAAAAGAGTCCAAAAGAAGAGCTATAGAGAGGCTGATGTTCTCTTATCATCTTATGCTACTCTCTGTCTCTTTTCCCTTTGCCTCTCCCTGTTGTTTTGCCCTCCCAGCTCTGGCCCATTGTTTTTGTTTTGCCTTGGCTCACTTGATGAAGAGGCCCTGAGAGGGCCGAGCGTTGCCAGCTACGAGTGGCTTGATCCGATCCTCTGTCTTGGTCCGGCCCAGCTCGGTCATGTCTGTCTCTTCGCCGCGTTTGACTCCACAGCAGAGGAGCGGGATTGTGTTTGTTTGAGGGATCCTCACGAGGCGGCTGTACACATAACGGGTGACACGTCGTGGGCAGCCGGGTTGAAGAGGATGGATGTAGCTTTCGGAGAAGGTCTGTCCGATGTGAACCCGGCTTTAGGAAAATGTTTGTGTGACGTGACGCTGTGCTGTGTGTGCGTGAGAGAGAGAGCGTTGGCCGGGGGCCAGACACAGACGAGCCCTCCTAGACAAGCATAGCATGCTCCCAGCAACATCATCAGTCTGGTCCCAGCTGTGTTTATCGTGTTAAATCCCAGCACCGAAGAAGGCGCGGCGCTCCACGCATAAAAAAAATAAAAATATCATGATAATTCGACCATTAAACTGCTACAAGTTCTCATCCGAGGCTTTCTCCTCAGCTGGCTTGTTTATGTTTTTCGAAAAGCGGCATGTTTGCCTATTAGGGCGTACTTGTGCATATGCAAGTAGCTTTTACTCAGTGGGCCACTTAATTTATTTCATTTCCACTTCTCTAACTAACAGTTTGTGACACGGGGCCCTCGGGGGCATCTCAGTTCTCTTTCACCTCTCTCTCTTTTCCCCTCCGCACTGCGAGTTCAAGCAGAGTTGATGATATCTCGCAGAGTTCGAGGATCAGAATACACACCGTTTGACGGGCCATCAACAGGAATAGACATCCACACTTCCTCGGCCGACCCTGCGCTCACACGCTTACCTCAATCGCTACCTCCTTATCTCTAAAATCTACTGGAGCTCGATCTCTTCCCCCTGTCTCGAGACAACCGACGTGGTATCGTGTTCGGCCTCTCTTTCACTCCTCCATCAACTTCTGTTTCCAATGTCCTCTTTCTCCTATTATTCCCCCTTTCTCTTATCTCTCCATCAGGGTGTCAACCTTCCAGCCGGAGCCAAAAGGCACAGATATCCCCCTCTGTCCCACCTCCCTTCCTCTCGTCTTTTCTTTCTGTCTGCCCTTTGATAATCTCTTGAGTTGTGTCACTCATTTCCATCTTTTAGCCCTCTTGCAGTGCTGTCTCCTAGTGAGAAATACGCTGCCAGGATGTTCTTGTTTTTGTGGCTCTTTTCGGAAGGCCTTGCAACAATCCAGAGCTGACTGATTGACTCAGTGTTTAAATACTTATCCCTGGGATAATTCGAGGGAGCGAGTTGTTTTCCTGAAGAGACGGCTGAATCAGTATAGTGATAAGTCAATAGGATATCTGGCTCGGATAATTGCAAAAACCCCCAGCTGTAGAAATGTAGCTGTACTAAATTTGAAGATGCCCTGCGCAGCCCAGTAACAACCTTTTCTGCCAGAAAATTGACAAATTGACAGCATTTACTTATTCTGTTATCTATATTTAAAAGCTTTTCAACTTTCATGGCAACTAAATCAAAATCACTTCGCAATTAAACTTCAGACAATTGCAGGAAATTAGCCTGAAACCAAAACACATCTAATATGTTGTATGCACACTGGAAATGTCTGTATTTAACACTTACTCTTACCACTATTTAGTAGGCGGAGTTATGTTCAGTTAAAGCCTCACAAAAGATCAAGATAAATAGATGTTAAATATTTAAATGTTTTTTATATGGCAGCAGGGAGGCTGTGAAGAAATGTTGTCTTGATGACTGCATATTGCTTTGCGTGCTGATTTCATTTTCCTGGTTGTTATAAATCATACCTTGGGGACAAATATCAAGTTCTTGTTTTTTTTTTTTTTTTTTTTAAAGCTCAGAAGATTACATTTCATTCATCCCTCTCCTGTCTGCTCTCCCTCCATCTCTTAATGATCAGAATCAGCTTTTTTGGACAAGCTCGAGCACAGAAACAAGAAATTTGATTTTGGTTCCACTGTCTCTCTGGTGGCTCATTTCTGCAATTAGAGCTCATCAAATTAAAGGTTTAAGCGGTTTGTGTTCAGGATGTTAGGGTCTGTTTTCTGTTTCCTAACCTTAAACCTGTGCACAAATCTCACCGCCACACATAACAAATGTAGAATAGTTGGCAACATAAGACAAATAGTGGTGCAGAATTGCCTTTCTCTGAATGTGACACTGCAGCACGGACAGTGATCACCAGCTAACCCAGCCTGAGTCATTCAGCAGCATGTGTGCCATCACTCTGAAACACCATATTTATTGCAAAGAAAAAATACCCCAGTGGAAATGTGTAACGGCACAATGGTCACATTACATACTCTCACTCTATGGCATGCAGACATTCCTTTTGTGCTCATGAAAATGTGCCAACCATCAACCTCATCTTTGCATATTTTCAGTTTCTAAAAAGACATTTGAGCACTTTGGGTGAAATATTGAAGTTTCAGTACCTGATATTTGATTTTGAAAATGAAAAATGAGAAAAGTAAAATGACGCTATAAAAATGCGTGCATCAAAAACTGTTTTGTTAAGCCAACGTTTGTGGTGTAAGTGTGCTACTGCAAAGGTCTCGCTAGGATTTGAGTGGGTGGTAAGAGCATTGCTGGTGGTAGCTTGGCTGCCTTTAGCGCAGTTCAGAGAAAATTTTAGAATAAACTATTCAGGAGACACTTAATTAACTACAATGTAGAGCCAACAGGCTGAACAAGTCAAAAAAGATGAGCCGTTTATGCAGAATATCAAACAGATATTACTAAAAATAAATGCGAACATTTTAAAAACCGTATTTAACTTGACGGTGGGGATAATGTCAAACCCAACGTACCCATGTTCTGGTTGGAGACTGGAAACTGGCAATTCAAGCTAACAGCAACATGAGTCTGCGCTTTCTGCAAACACCAAGTTCATAAATAGAGGTAGGATGGGGCTATATGTCCAAGAGACTCAATTCGTCCAACTATCACTTGTAAATGTACCGCTAAAGGTCAGGGCTGTTAAGAAATCATTTACCAGGATGAAACTTGGCTCATGTGATCAGTAGCACTGTAACAGGATAACATAGCAATGTTGTTTTTGTTTTTGTTTTGTCGTTTTGTGGAAGCAAACCAACAAATTTGTCCAAGATCGACCATCTTATTCCTTCCCAAATACAATTGTGCAAACTCCTTTTTTACAAATGCCCGTACCTCAGGCAGATTTATTTCACAAAGACCAGATTTTCAACTTCAAACTGTGGGAGCTCAAATCTTAATGGCTTTAGGTTGAGCACATCAGGACACAGCAGCCTCTGACTTCCCGCTGCTGCAGCCAAAGTCCCACCTCATTCACCTGATTCCCCTGAGATCAAATAATAGTCCAAACTAAGCTACGATAGACTCTAAGGATAGATCAAGGCTGATTCTACTTAAAACTCTCTTTCCTCTCTCTCTCTCTCTCTCTTTCTCTCTGTCTCAGTCTATTACTCCACTTGTGGTGATATTTGCTCCAGCTATTTTGGCTGAATTGGCTGAATTATCAGTAGAGAGACTGGGGGGCGGAGGTGGCCAGAGAGTCTGCTGCAGCACATCAAACTCTCTGGGGTAAATATTTGCACAATAAGAAGTGTATTTCTGTCTTAATAATAATCACTAAACATGTGTTTTCAAGCAGAGTTTGTAGGAAGGGCGCAGTATTTTAAAATGAATTTAAATGAGAGGGTGCCACAAGTTGCTTCGTTTGCATGCGAGTATTTTCCAGAGCTGGGAGCGCCGGGCTTTCCACCTCTGTCCATAATTCATGTTACATTTCACATGAAGTCACTGGATGCAGTTAACATTAAACGAGAAAGTTTGATTTAGGTTTATGTAGGAGCCTGCATTACTGTCAGTCCTGATTTTTCAGAAGTTTTAAACTCCCTGCGAGGCCACTTTAGTGTATGTATTACAGAGGAACTCGTCCAAGACCGTTGTAAACACACAGGAAAAAACTGGAACAAGCGCCATTAGGACAAAAACAGCAGTTTAAACTAAGCAAGATAATGGAAACAAATTACTATTTTACTTTGCCGTTAATAGAATTTATAAAAGACAAAGTATGCTTTAGCTTTAAAGCTGTTTCTCGACCACACGTCTCAGAGAACTCTACATGGAAGGCTGATTTCTTTTTTGTTTTACAAAATTACAAATTTAGAAAGTGCGGCACTTAGCACTTATCAAAGTGCAATACAGTGTTTACAGCAATAAACCTGTTTTTTTTTTTAAACCTCTTAAGTAAATAGAAATCTAGAAAGTTTGCCTTGCATTGGCAATCAGCCCACAATTCAAAAAGTCAATGCTGTCTTTCGCTGCACTTAAATCTGGAAGACTTTTAATGTGTGGTTCAATTATCTTTGACCATCAACAGACTAAAACTTTTGCCCTTTATTCTACTTTTCAAAACAGTCTTTATGTCCAGCTAGCATGTCTAGCTAATGTCAAAGTGAAGTTTCAAGAGGACGTCTCTGGACTATGACAGTTTCTGTACAAGTGCGATGCAATATTTTGGTTGTTTCTGGTCAAATCTAAAAAATAAAATAAAATACATGCAGGATAAATTTGCATTTCATCAAAGTCAGTCTAAAATGGGAAGTATCGATTAGCGGCACTGTGAACAGGAACGCGTTCATATTGATTAATTCACGTCCAAACAGGAATAAGTGGCTGCAGAGTTACTACAGACTTTTCCCCCAGACATAAAGGAACTAAATTAAATCTGTCATTATGTCAGTTCAGGAGACACACATCACAGCAAGACCTCACGCTGAAAAACACACAATTAGGAGTTCCAACTGTTCTTCATTTTGTTCCTCCAGTTTTAAATTATTGTTCGTATTTAAAATAATAACAACAACAACAATAATAATAATAACAATAAAGAGTCAGCAGTGGGTAAATGTATTAATTCTTCAGCCTGTTTTTTGTTAAGCAAAAGTCACATCTGTTTCTCAATGTACGACAAAACTGGCAGTGCAGTGTTGTTGCTTTTAAGGGGGACAGGTATTTCAGAGATCCAAATTAAATAAATTGCAACATTAGAAACCAACAGTATGACAATAATTTATGCATTTACACAGAAACTACAGTAATTGTCAGAAATTAGAACATACATTTTGATGAGTCTTGTCAGATGGCTTTAAAAAAATAATTTAAGCTGGCATTAAAAATACATATTTTCTTTTTCTCTGATGTGATATTCCAGTTTTAAATGTCATCTTTTAATTCTCTGAAAGCGGAAAATTATCATAACTGACTGAAATAAAAGCTTAAATGCATCGATCTTTGTGCTATTAACCTACATTACGTGTTTCCCATAGTGCACTGAGACACTGAAATTTTCAATAGTACTCTAACTTATTAAATATGGCTACGTATGACATGACTTTGTACAAAGAAATTTATTTTTTCTACATTTATTGATATTTTCAAACGCAGATTAAAGTAAAACTATACTTTTACTTTAATCTGGTAAATAGAGGAGTTATTGTGCTTTTAGTAGATCTCTCTGCCCTTTGTAGACTAACGCTGGGGGTTTGACAAGTCGATATTAAGAGGTTAATTAGCCGGGCTACGTGTTCATTCTTTCTGGCATCACATTAAAAGGACTTTAAATAACAAAAACGCAAATTTTACCTAAAGCTCTATAGAGATTTATATCATCATTCACCTGGTTTATCAAAGAAAAGTGCAAAATATACCCACATTTCTTATTCCATCTATCTATTTCCATCTTTTTTTTTTTTTGCTTAGTTCACAACATGGAGTTTATTTTATGTCTCTATTTTGCTCTTCTTTTATTAAAGCATTAATTTATCCAGGTGGGTCGATTCAAAACCAATTGTCAAACAATACGATAAAGACCTGGCCGAGATTTGGACGTTTGTGCTTTCTCCATTGACATATTTCTGTCCTAAAACTGCACCTGTGCATTGTTTTCACTCCATAATTATGAAAACTCCCATTTGTAAAAACAAATATAAATAAATTAAAAAAAGTTGTTTTTCAACTTTTAGAAACCAAAAGGGGCAGATAAATTCAGAAGAAAAATAAAATACGACAATTAGATGATTCAAACAAATCTTTGCAATACGATGGCAAAAGTGACGTAAGTTTAACTCGCCATGTTCGATAATCTGCCTTTAAATGTCACCATCACCATCTGCCTTCAGTAACTGGTTGATGCTCATTATTTTTCCGTCAATAAACTCTCACTTCATTCAGGCAGCCTTGTTGTCTTTGCAAAACAAACTCCTGGCTCTGCTCTTATTGAGCCGTTTTAAAATGCCACACTGGTCGCCACATTTGTTTAAAAAGAGGGGAGTAGTAATGAGAGTTTCTGGGAAAGTTGAACGTTTTCATCACGGCCCACTGTCGTGTAGCTTAGTTTAGATCTTTACTATTTAATTATCCAGGTAATATCATTTTATATCATTTTACAGTATCTGTTTTATACAAAGGTTGTGATGTGAAATGAAGGGAAATTATTTAGTCCAGCGGTGGGGAGTAAATAATAAAATAAAAAGATCTAACCATTGGTGTGTGTGTGTGTGTGTTTAACATCTAGCTAACTTGAGATCTGTTGAGCTTTAGGTGGATTGAGTGGCTAAGAGCAGCAGAGCTGTGAGGTGGTGAAACAGTTATTAACAGGGCTAAAACAGATCCACATCAACTTAGGCCAGTGGAGTTTTCCCATCCTGCAGGTGAACAGCAAAACTGGTAACTTTTCTTATTTTGTGTGCTTAAACTTTCTCACTTGAGATTTTTCAAACTGAAAAAGTGGAATAGATTATTTTCTCAAAAATCAAAACATTTCTGAAAGCAAGTTAAAACATAAAAAGTTTTAGAAACATTTTAGTAAAGAGGAGCTGGAAACTCTTTGACTTTGGCGTCGACCAGGTGGAAACACAGGAATCAGAGGTAGGATTACCCTTAGCTTCCTATCTTTTATCCATCAAGATTGCACTTGGCTCAATGGACAATGGACTTCCTGTGTGTGTTTTGGACAGTTCACCCCTTTAAAGTTGTGTAACTTTAAACGTTTGAGACCTGACTTTAAGAGGCACAAAATAGAGCCATCAGCCACAGGATATTTTATGCCACTTAAGCCTCAGTTCATACCCACCAAAGGTACATTTTGTACTGCGGTTAGAGTTATTTGGGGTTAATTGCAGAGCCTATTCTGTCATATTTCAGAAGAATCAAATGGCCCATTAATGCCTCTTTATCCACTGAGCGGTACGACATGGGTTGATGCGGTTCGGTTTGCTATTTTATTGTCGAGCGTTTAAAGGAGTGTCACCATTACCAGTTAGCCTCTCGGAGTTAAACCCAAATAGCTGATGCAGTGTCATACTAGTGGATCAACAAACTAGTTTGCCTCGTTGTGGTTGTAATAAATGTAGTTTTTCTCTCTCCAATAAAGGAACTGTTTTGTGTGATGACAGTAGCTCCAATTCATACGCTGTCTATACTTGCTTGCTTGCACGTATAGACAATGCCGGACGGTGCCACCGGTATGAAAGTTCATAAAAATGACCTTTTAATGTGAGGGGAAGCTGGAGTACCCAGAGAGAATCTCACACATGCAGAGAGAGAACATGCAAACTCCATGCAAAAAGACTCCTGTGTAGTATTTAAGATAGAGGATAATTTTGCTGCAAGGCAACAGTGACACAAACCATCCCAAATGCAGCCCACTGTCTAGTTTTATTATTCAAGAAAATACTTAACTTCATTATCAGTTATGGTACTTTTTAATAGAGAGTAGAAAAACACAACCAAATCCTCAGTTTTAGCAACATTTTTATTGTCTTATTGAGAGCAAAACCAACATGCTGAAGGCAATGAAGCACCGATTCAGAAACATTCGAATAATGAAAGTATCACTTCCCTGTTTTGCAAAACAGTAAACAAGATAAGAGTTGTATTATTTTCCCCTTGTGGAAGTATTTCGCTTTGATTCGATTGTCCAATTATTTTTATTTTTACTATTATTACTTATATTTAGTGTGTATTTGTGTGTTTTCATTTCCCCTTTACCGTGATGTTGACACACAAAATGTTCTCAAGTGAGGGACGAATGAAATTATTGCATTCAAAAACTGGTATTTTTAAAAATAATTTTGTCTGTTATTTTTGGTCATTGGCACCAGTCATTATATTAAATGCCAGGCTGTGTAATCATTTCATCAAATTGCAACTTTCCGTGCCAGACATTTGGCTAAGCCATGAAGTTGAGCTGTCAAGAGATAACCATCCGGTGACGAGTTAGATGAGGTGGTGAGTAGCCGAGCTGATGACTATGTAATGAAATCACACAGAGGATCACACAGGAAATTCATGGCGACTGACTTCTCAGTGGAGCTGAGGTACTTAAACAACTTAGCGGCGTCGGAGTCAAAGAAAGGATGAGGATCCACCCTGAGCTCCTGAAGGCTGTGGAATTTGTGCGACACTGGCGGGAGTTTTGGGGCACTTGCAAATCTTTTTGAAGAGTCCTCGTTTTTTAAAATTTCCAATCCATATTTTAATGTTGGACTTGGAATAAACTGTATCCCCTGGAAGACATTGTGCCAGTGAGGCCTGGGAGATCTGAGGATCTCTGCAACCTACTTCATACTCATGCTTGTCTAATGCATTGAGACCAACGTTTCCTTTTACTTTTTGAAGTAAAAGTACAAAAAGTAAAAGTAAAGGATTGAAATTAAGAAAATTATCAGGTACAATGACTGCATGACGTTAACAAATCCAAATAAAAACAATCTTTTTAAATGACAAGTGAATTGGTTTATATTCATATTACATTTTTAGATAGTTTAGCAAAGATTTAACTAATGGTATATCATGAAATGAATTATATGGCAGTCGTATTCAGTCAGCCAGCTTTCTGCTGAGTGCAACATATTCCAGACTCTATGCATGAAATACAGGAAGCACAAGTCAGGAGAAGACAGAACCGACAACCTCTAACGTTGCAGCAATTTGTCAGAAGTGGTGCGAGTTGAGTTACATGCACTGCAGCAAGCTGCTTTAAATAGATACGGTCTACACAGAACCAGTTGTTGAGAGCATGAGGTTTACTTTGAATGTGTTTTCTTAACCAAAATATTCATTGTCCACCTGCGGTGGTCATTGGCAAAGAAGTGGCGTATACCCTGGACGGGTCACCATTCCGACGCAGAGCGAGATGAATTTCATTTACACTGAAATGATTTAGAGACTAAAAGCTTTTGGAGTCTGAAAACATGTCAAAAGACAACATGTTTCTAAAAAAAATCTGGCAGATTTTAAGAAACCAAGAGTCTCACCATGTTGACACTTCCTGTTAATGAAAAGCTGAGGCATAGGGATTAAGTCACAGAAGATTAGCTTACAGGTATGAAACATCTTATTAATCTGCAACACATTATGCGGGCCGAAAAACATTACATAAACAATCAATGTCGGCTTTGTACGGTGGATCTAAAGAAAGTGTAAAATATGTGATGTGATGAGACGGTGATGAGACGCTGAACTACAGTGTGTGTACACTTATGAAACGGTTACGTATTTCTCCTGTTTTAGTTGAATTGTGCAGAATATTTCACAGTAAACATGAAAGAAGTCTAGAAATTATTTATCGTCGTTTCACATGTTTACGTAGCAGAAACCTGGTGCTTTAAATGGACATCTTTTATGTTCACTATATGTATGTATTTCAACATCAGATGGTCATACATATCCTTTTCACAACATGCCTTTGTATTTTTCTCACTGTGTTCTCAGAGGGGGGGGGAATACACAACATATAATGGTAAAGCTCCATATGTCTCCCTTGTAGCCTTTGGATATCCATGGTTTTTGTCCTCTGCCTTAAACCCTCTGGTCAAACAGTGTTAAGGCATCTGTTGTTTTGTCTGTCTCCATTTAATTCACAGGTTGCTGCTTTAATAACTACAGCCCCCTGCTCACTCCAGAACCCCGGGGCTATTCCACCAACTGAGCCACACTATAATAGCTTGTACTGATCTATAGCTGCTCCACAGCCTAATACAGACGAAGCTGGATGTGGAACAAGTTGTGTTTCAGTGGACAAAGGGTGTTTATTTTCACACCAGAGGCTCATAATGCTCTGCAAGTTGACACAGGTTGTGCAACAAAAAAAGTAAAACAAAACCAAAAACTGAGAAATGCTCAATAATCCTCATTAAGGCCAGCAGCACGCTTGGCATCCGGGCTGAAATTCGGATTTAAAGAGATATTTCTGCCAAAATGTAATGAGGAGAAAATTTACAAGGGGTCAACAAAGAAAGGGTAAGTTAATGAATCGATCAAGACAGCAAACAAAAACACAAACTCTCCTTTCTCAGCCAGCATGACGCAGACATAAAGCGAGTTTAGGGACTCCCTGAAGCTTACTGGGGATGTTCTGCTGAGAATATCCAGCTGTACTTCCAGTTTTTTTCTCTGCTGGCATTTAAAGGTTGCTTAACTAACCTGCTGGCGACTGGAGGCCTGCCCAAAGTGAATATTTGGTTGTCCAGAGTAGCTTTTATTTGCTTTTGTAATATTATTCTTATTACTACAGTGTTCTATATATGTTTTTAGTGAATTTATTTGCAATTTCCAATTTCATGTACACCTTAGTAAAAAATACGTAAACTCCTGCCAAACATAAAACTAGAACAGAAGCTACGCCTATCGTCATTTGCTGTGGCATGGACACACATTTTACTTGTTCTTTGTGTTTTTTAATGATATACAAAGAAAGTTCTCTGATTTAAAGCCATTTTCTACTTGGAATAGGAAGAGTGCTGTCTGAGTGTGCAGTAACATCCAAGTGTGGGCTGTCAAAGATTGGCCATCTCTAGTGTTCTTAAAAATCAAGTGATATTGGAATCAATGTGGGAACATTTCATTCTTTGCAGAATCCCTTGAGGCATAATGCAGAAAGACTTTTCAGATATTCCTCTGTTACACCTGAAGAGCACTTTGTGTTTGTTTTGGAGCCCACATCTGTGTGAAGTGATGTAATGAAGGAGGAAAAACAAAAATTCACAGGATTTTTTTTGTACCCAATTAAAATGATATTCTTTAGTCATAATTCAAGTGGAGAACAGCAGTGAAGTCTTTTCATACATTATTGCTCGAACTATTTCCTTTTTTTTCTTGCAACTGATTTTAGATGACATTGTGAAACATTTGACTCCACTTTGTCATCCCCTCTCTCTCTCTATATAAATATATATATAGATATATATATAGCTAGCTAGCAAAATAGATATATAATTAGATAGCTATATAGACTATTTTCATATTTCATATTTTATAATATGAAACAAAATACACTGGACAGTATTTTGGGGTAAAATATGGAACATAGCCTAGCACTTAGGTACAACAAGCTCTCCAGATTGTTTTAAATATCCTTATAAAGCCCGGCGAAAACAGGCACTTAAATTCCGTGACGTGACGGGAAAGGGATAAGTAAAAATTAACCAATAGACAGTCTAAAATCAAACGACTGGAAGTATATCAAAGATCAGGATCT
>CAEGAD010081475.1:0-44656 GCA_903067055.1 Poeciliopsis paucimaculata | reverse complement strand
TGTAGCACTTTAGCATTAGCTTTTGCTACATAGCCTATTGGTGTAGCACTTTAGCATTAGCTTTTGCTACATAGCCTATTGGTGTAGCACTTTAGCATTAGCTTTTGCTACATAGCATATTGGTGTAGCACTTTAGCATTAGCTTTTGCTACATAGCCTATTGGTGTAGCACTTTAGCATTAGCTTTTGCTAAATAGCATATTGGTGTAGCACTCTAGCATTAGCATAACAAATGTTCCTGATTAGTGCTTTAGTTTTGTCACCACCTACTAAGGTTAGCTGTGCTAACCACTAGCTAGGAGCTTAGGAAGCAGAAGCTGTAAAGCATATTAATCTGCTCACATCTTTTTCTTCAGTCTTTCTGCCCGTCGGTCAGTGAAGCAACGTTGTTTTCTGATTTTCGGACTCACTGGTTCTGGTAGAACATCTCAGTGTAACCTCACAGGTTTCAAATGTTTAAATCAGCCCAGAGGTTTTTAATGTGTCTTTTGTCTATGGTGACTGAGTGTGAGAACATTACCTGCCCAGGAGGCTAAAAGTGTCAGCAGGAGAACAGGCGGCATCATCTGGGAAGATTTGACGTTCATCTGTGTGTCAGAAATATCCTGAATCTTCTTACTCTAACTCACAGGACGACCACATCATCTAAAATCAGAATAAATAAAAACATGTGGCACTTTCCCACACGCCAGTCTGCTGGGAAGCCGGACAGTCGGAGCATTTTAAGTTTAATATTTCTGTTTGCACGAAAGAAGCTGAACGTAGTTGATCTGTATTTAGTACGCACCTCGTCAGTTGTGATCCGCTTGGTGTTTGTTTCCTCAGTCAAACCGGTTCAGTCCCAGTCAGAAGAACAACTGATGGGTCCAGTTTTACCTCTGGAGGTAATTAGATTGAGCAACAGCAGTGGGCAGCCTGCTCCCTTTCCCAGGCGGGTTCTGGCCGATTCCCATCTCCATGTTTCGCCCCCAGGCCCAAAAATACATGAACTACGACCTCAGAGTCAGGGCGTCCGCATGTTTAATGTCCCCTGGGAGGCCTTTCCCAGTTACAGCTGGAGAAAGTCCAGTGGGACTGGGATTTTTGAGTGAAGGCAGCAGAAATAATGATGTTTCTAGAATCTCTCGATATTAAAACTGCATTTCTTGTTTAGGTCAACATGACTTTGTTTGAAGAAGTTGGAACAGAAAAGACGCAGTTGCATTGCTTTTTTTGGGTCTCCAGCTGGAACTATGACTGCAACAGATAAGAAAGGAAAAATGTGTAACTGTTGCGGAAAGAGGTAGGAAGCGTTTCTATCGCAACCACCTTATGTCATTGCCACGCCCACTCCATCAGAGAATGGGTCGACGGTCTGAAGAGACGGAAACAAATCAGAAAATTAGGAATCAGTTAGTTTAAATTGGACAAAATCTCTGAAAATGTAAAATAAATGACTTTATGAGCTTTGAGGATATTAAAATCTCATTTCGTTCCTGTGATTTTTTTCTGAATCATTTGAAAGGTTTTTATAAATCTCCAAACTAATATTCATAGACAGAAAGAGAAATCCATGTGTCTGATAGTCCGGGATATTTGGTTTGATTCAGCAACATTTGTTACATTTTCTGCTTCACGGAGTCAAACTAGCAACCTTTGAGCAACCTGTTCCCCTCCTCACCTGTGGCGGCGCTGCAGCAAGAACCACTGAAGGAAACACTGAGCACAACTTCCTCCTTCACCAAACTAAAATGCAGATGAACTGAGTCATTTCCCCTGCTAGCGGTTCATTAGCTTGTTTGTTTTGGTTGTATTTTCCCAGAATGCCATGCGCTGTAGTCCATTTCCTGCTTCCGAACCGCTTGGCCTTCACGTCAACCAAACCCAGACCGAAGTTTTCAGTTTGATTTCACTGATTCTGTTTCAAATCTTTGTCAAAAGTCAGTCAGTGGCCAATTTTTCCCCATAAATGACTCTGAAGTGTTCCTGTTTGTTGCCCCAACATCAGCAACTCAGAGTGATGAAGTGTTTGGATTGGCCTAGTTAAAGTCTGGGCTGAAATCCCACCAATGTGGCCAAATTAAAGCAATTCTGCTAAAAAGTCTGGGTTAAAACTTCCGGTGACGGAAAAGCCTCGTTTCCAGCTGCTAACCATCAGTTATCAGGTTTAGGAGGTTGTGTATAACGCCTGTTGTGATTATTAAACGATTTTAACTTCTCTTCATGGCTGCTGGCGGAGGATCGAAGCCCCGGACGAGGCTGAACAGGAAAACAAATCTTCTCCCATTTGGAGTGGGACCTGTGGAAACTGTGGCCCGCAGCATGATGGCTGTCAGGCCAGAAACCATTGAAGCTTATTAAGGTGACGTCCAGAATCCTGGGATAAGGATCCAGTCCTGCTTCCTGCTCCGGAGGAAAACCCTCCAGCTAATCCGGTTCCGACTTTATCATATATTCCAGACGTGTTAGATAATATTCAGCAGCCCTGAAATCTCATTAATCTGCTGCTGCGCCGAATTATCAGGCTGAGTGGAAAAAGTGAGCGGCTTCATCCCGGATGGTTCGGTTCAAACGTCTCTCAGCATCAGGAGGAAACTCAAACGCTTCCACGTTGTTCAACTGATGCCCATTCAGGCAGAGTTGCTAAGCAGCGGCTGCACATAATAACCCACATAATGCGGCGCAGTGGCCGTGAGAAAACATTTCCAAACTGAGCAGACTGGAAACCGGTGCTGAAAGATGACTCCTGTTGGTGCCTCTGTCCATTTTTATCGTCATGGAAATGGAAAGCGAGAAGAAAGAAAGTTTGATTCCCGAGTCAAATCCCCTCCAAACGATACGAAAGCTGCACTTTCTTCAGTTTATGAGGTTATTTTGAGAAACTAGGAAAAGTTATTAGTTATCAGTTAAAATTGTGAGCTTTTTTGCCGAGTCATGATGGCTACCTGCAGGACGATAAAGCTATTGCGATAAATAATAATATTTCAGACCAATTTTAATATAATGCTGGCATAATAATAGTGAGAATGGTTCTGGTTCTCCTAAACCAATTTTCTGTTGATGCTTTGGACAGTTTAGGCTGGTAGCCATTTTTGTTTCAGTTCTGGTTAATGGTCTTTAAAATAAAAATCTCTCCACATCCTGCAGTTTTTGTTGCCGTTGCAGCAGAAACCACTGATGGAGCTGGTAGCCATTTTTAATTTTTGCCTCCATTTGCAAAACTTTACAGTAGAGCTGATATAAACACACTGACAGCATAAATACTTTATTTATGAATGTTGTCAAAATCCATTATTTTCATCTAACATTCAGTTTGTTTTTTTTGTGTGTTTTGGACAGAATAAATGCACTTCCTGCTGCATGCTGAGCTCCCCTGTGTTTGCTTGTAGTGTCCCCTTGTGGCTGCTGTTGGTAAATATTTGTGTGGATCGTTCAATCTGCTGGCTGAAGATGAGAGTTTAAAGTCAGGAGCTTTATGCTTCAACAACCAACCAGCCACTATCTCCATGAAGCAGGCTGCTGCAGCGGCGCCCTGCTGGGCAGCTGCTGCAGCCTCTGTGCTAATTAGTCTCACCGTTTTACAGAAGAGTTTTGGATTCAATACGTCGGAACGACGCAATTTCTTATAAACTAAGGCGCTGTGAGAGCTCCGGAGCCAGAAAAACCGCAAACACACCATCCTCCCACCACTTCCTGTCGTCTTCTTTGGCGTTTCCACCAGTAGTAACTGAACTCAGTTCCATTGCAGTTTGGGAAATAAATCTGTTTCAACACAGCTGAAGAACCAACTGAGAAACTTGAATTCTGATAAAGGAATTTATTTTCAATTTACACAATTTTATGGTTAATAGAAACGCAACTACAGGGTTCTTAAAAGAACAAACTTTTCTTGTATATTTAAGATTAAGATATCTGCCAAGAGGTGGACAGAGTTTCCAAAAATTTGAGTAAAAATTACATCATCAGATGAACCAAAATATAAAGTTATGAGGAAATTTAGGTATTTTAAGGACCAAAATGACAAAAACTCGTATAAATAACAAAATGAGGCAAAAGAGCATTTTTCCAAATCAATTTCTTTCAATATGAAACTTGAACAAGAACTGCAGGTCTGTCTGGTGAATTTCTGTTTTGTTCCTCATTCAGTGGAGAATCCAGAAATTTTACTCAAGTAAAGGTAGAGACACTTCATAATAAAATTACCTGAGTAAAAGTAAAAACTCCAGGGCAGTAAAACTCAAGAGTAGCAGAGTGAATGTTTCCTTCCAGCTGTGCTGTAGTTGACCCCGTGTGGCTCAGTCGGTAATATGACAGCAGTAGGACCCTGTCAGCGTGTTTACCTACCGGGCCGCTGACCTGCTAACGGATCGTCAGGTTCATCAGATAACCCCGGCCTCATTTCCTCCCCAGCAGTCGCTGCAGTGATGTTCGGCCTCCTGCTCGCTGTCCTCGCCCTCCCTGGACTTCTGCGTGGGGATCTGGTGTTCAGATGCCCGCGCTGCATGGCAGAGAACCAGATCGGCTGCCCTAAGGTCACGCTGTGCGCAGAGATCGTGCGGGAGCCGGGCTGCGGCTGCTGCCCTGTGTGCGCCCGCCTGGAGGGGGAGTTCTGCGGGGTTTACACGCCGCGCTGCTCCACCGGGCTGCTGTGCTCCCCCAGCATGGACGCAGAGTTACCCCTGCAGCAGCTCATCCAGGGCTTCGGCCGATGCACGCGCAGTGTGGAGCAGGACCTGAGTTTGGACCTGCTGCCCACTAATGGTAAGAGGTTCATCCTCTTCATGAAACATTTTGCTCTAATGAGACGGATTCTGGTCACATTCTGCCAAAAGTCACTATCACTACAAATGCTGACCCAGTTTACTCAATTCTTCTGATTTATGCAGCTTTATGTGTTTTCCAAGAAACTACATTTCCTCCATTAACTTATAACATGGGAAAATGTCTTGTTATAAGTGAAATAATCTGTCAATAACCTTTTCATCAGAATTAAGGAATTGTTTACTTAAAGAAAGCTTCTGTATGTTGATGAAACACTTAAGTTGGTTTGTCTTATTTCAAGTTTACTTGGATATTTGCACTGGAAACGACCAAATACTGGGAGAGATTTTGTGTTTTTGCAGTGCAGTTGTTATAAAATGCTACAGGAAATGCTACTTCCTGATTTAATACCTTGAAATTGGGCCTCTGTCTCTTTAAGAAGCTCCTGCTGTTTCTGAAGCTCCGCCTCCAGGAAGTGATCCCAACATGGCTCCTCCTTTAACGTTTTTACCAGCGTTTCACTGAGCAGCTATAACGAGCTCAGCAGGTCCACTGCTAATTACTGCTGGCTAGTCTGAAGGAGCTGAGTGGGGGAGGAGCTTCATCTTGTAGGCGGGGCTAGGCCCACCCAGACGTTTAGCTGCTGAATGGTTGCCATGGAGATTAAAGGATTTCTCAAACATGCATGAAAGAATCGAAGCGACACTGCAGGGAAAACATTATGACACGATGGAGGATAAAAACAGTTCATTTCAGCTTTGTAATTATTACATAATTGAATCTTAAACATTTTTTGTAAAGAGGTAAAGAGGGTTAAACAAAATGGTAATAAAAATAAATATATTCGGTGAAGAAGCCAATAGTTATGTCCAGCCAAAGAGGTTACAGATGGGAAACAAATCCAGTTTCAAATGAAGTTTTTCTGTAATTTTGTTCAGTCTGACATTTTTTAAACCTTTTTGCCATTAGAGGTGAAGGAGGCTGTAAGGGCTGAAAGCCAACAGCGTGTTTTCATAAAACAGATTTGGAATATCTTCATTTTTCTCCCCAGTCCACCCAAAGGCTTCACACCAAAGATGTAATGTTTTGGCAGGAGTCTTAACATAGTTTGAATTTCTCCTTTAATTTCTCCTGACTGGGAAATCCCAGAAAATATGTAATGGTCACCAAATGGTCTGCAACCCGTCCAGCATGAACCAGTTTAGTCAGAAACTGGACAGAGTGAATCAGGAAGTCATGAAACTCGAATCAGATACAGTAGAGGTTTTTACCTCTTTCATCTGGATGGTAGCAAAATATCCCTAATTGGAAATAACATTTTTATTTTCCTTGTTTAGATGCCACCTACATAAAACATGTTCACTCTAAACAAATAACTGTGAAACCCCACAGGAGGCCAGGAACGTCGAGCGTTTCTCTGCTGCTCTACAGTGAGGGGGACAAAGTGCCAGTATTGATTTGTGAAAGTTAATGTTGACATATGTAATGCTCCAAACCCACATCTGTGACCGTGAACAAGCAGTGAACCTGCCACAGGGCTCTTATTTTGAAGGGGTTCAGGAGACAGACCAGGGACATTGACATGGAGGTGAACTCCGTGTTGTTAGGAAACATCTCCATGGCGACGATTTCAGCCTGATTGCTCAACCTCGTCTTTTCTTGTTGCTGTGGCTTCGAACTGAAGACGTGAACTTTTGTCTTCTTCTGTCTTTTTTAACTTCAAGCCACGAGTGAAGAAGATTTAATAGCAGAGAATAAAGAATCTGCCTCAGTGGATCTTGTGTAACTGCAGCCGATGACATGATCGATTTTTCTGCATTCCCTGTTTGACTTCCCATCTTCTGTGTGCAGACCGCAGAAACCATGTGAAAACGAGCTTCGTTTCAGCCTGTGGTTTCCTCAGCCAGGCAGCATCAGCCTCTGCCTGGCTGAGCTGCACCTTGAAGATGTTTCTGCTGTTGCTCGGTGACGTTGCATGCCAACATGTGAAGGATTAGCCGACCCTTTTGGGCTGTCCAGATTTCCATTCCTCCGCTGCTCCACTTTAACTACAAAATCAAAGTTTCTGGACAAAGGAAATGAATTTGCTGTCTGTCCGGAGGAGCTGAAGCGCCGTGCCAGGTGTGGCAGATCTGTCAGCGACACGGATACATCATCGTACAACAATATTTGTTTTAGCCGTCAACATTTCAACATGTACAGTATTTATGCAGGGAAGGTCTGTCGAGCGACGCATACTCTTCGTTCAGCACGGCTCTGTTATTCTCGCTTAATTGAAAAGTTGAAACTTTATACGTTTTCCGCTGCCAGCAGCGTCGCCGTTCTGTCAGTGTTTTCTCTGGAGAGCGAGAAAAGCACTTGGGAATCTGGCGGCCGAAGTCGGAAGCATCAAATCCAGCTACCACTTGAAAAACACGGAGGAAGAAGAGGAATTATTTCTGGAAGTGTCACCATGACAGAGACCAGACTTCAGCCTCTGCTTGATTTACTGGACAAATTCTCCATGGAGATGGAAAAATAAGTTGCTGACTTGATCTCAGAATTCAGTTTCTTTATTTTTGTGTTCCATGTTGTAAACACAAGTGTTGCAGAAAGCCGCAGTGTGTTTTTATAAAGTCAGTTTGTACCAGTAACTAATCTTTCTTCAAAACTGTGAAGCCAGAATCTGTCAGATCTGAGAAACTGGAAAACTAAACATCTAAAATCGCTAACATGCATCTAAAATGGAGAACATCCAATTAAAACAATGACTAGCGCACATGTGAAACGGCTAACATGCACCAATAAAGGCCATTAGACGTAACTAATACATTTAAATTGAGAATTCACATTTAAAAGGAATAACAGTCTTAACATGGCTGCCACATTTAAAACAGCTAGCCTTCTTTTAGAGTAGCTAGCATGCGTGTAAACGTTGCGCGGCGCGTTAGCAGCTCCTGGGATCAAAATGATTCAGGTTCATAAATCAAGATTTTAGTTGCTGAAGAATTAAAAATGCTGAATTGTCTGCTCTTCCCAAACATTATGAAGATTTCAATAAACCCCAATTATGTCCTTCCTGTAAATATTTTAGTGAAATTAAACTTGCTGTAAATTTAACGGGGGTCATAAATCCAGTGTAAACAGATCTTAGTGTTTCTGTGTTTTAGCTTCGCCGCGGCTCGCCTGCAGGAGATTCTCTGCTGGAACTTGCTCTCCTCTTCGCTCACGCTCTGCTCTCTAATTACTCCAGGAGGATATGTGATGGATGAAGCTGCAGCCGATCGGCGTGTGGCTGCCTGCTGATGAGCCAGCCGTTCGCCGTTTCTAACTTTACCTGAGGAGTAAATCTTTTGCGCTGCTGCTGCTGGACTGCAGGTCCAGTCCTGTTGGATTTGTTGCCGACAAGGTTATAACAGCTTCGGGTTTTTATTATAGTTTAGTTTCATTTCATTTTGTTTGTCTAATTCAGTTAGTTTTAGATTTAGCTTCTGCTAAATACCGTGTCGGTGTAGCGCTTTAGCGTAACTAACGCTTTACGGTTAGCACAGCCAACTGTATCGGTAGCTTAGCCCACCAATAATTAAGCTTTTTTTCGTCTAAATGCTGCAAAATCATTGTTTTCCTCCGTTCATTAACTGAATCAAAATAATTTAAACTTGCTGCCTCTATCAAGGAATGTGCTGTAGAGTTTTTACTTATTTATGAGGCGTGACCTCAGTCTCACATCAGCATGCTACAAGTCAAAGTAAACTAGAAATTGAGTTTTGGTTTAGTTGGTGACGTAGGAGTGGAGAAACTGTCTGTAGTGATGAAGAACCAGTGAAAGTTGGTCCAGTCCTCGCTGACTGAGTTCAGGTCATCAACGATGAGCTGCTTCAGTGAGACGCCGTCGAGGTATCCTGATCAAATGAAGGAACCTTTCTGGTACATTCCTGTAGGAGAGCAACCCGAGGTTGAGCTGCACCAAACGTCTGGTGTTTCTGGACCAGATGTTAGGTCCAGATTTGAGTCTCGACCCTCAGTTTTTATTTCATGGGTTCTGAGCTGAAAGGTTGCAACCAGACAGGAAAACGTGCATAAAGGCACCTGCTGAAAGCTGAAAGCATGAACTACCCAGCACCTTTGAAGTGTGGGGCCGTCAGGAAGAGGCATTCATGCAGACAATGGTGCATTGTCCGGCCATCAAAGGCCCTGACGGCTGTCTGAGACTCGCCTCCATATGATAACAGGGCAAACGCATTAATGAGAAGCAACAGTCGGGGAGGCGCTCGTTACTCATTGTGCGTGTTGAGAAAGCTGTGAAAGCATCGCTCAAAGGCACGAGCCAAAGCCAACCCTCCGCAGCTTCAGACAGGTGGTTTCTAAGGCGCTGGGGCAGAACAAACGCTGTTTGGAGGGCAGGTTGTGGCTGAGGGCTGTAGCCATGGTTACGCAGGTCTGACACACGATCGCAAAATACCTTCTGAACCCGACTGAGCTTTAGCAAAGGCGGCTGAATGGGGTTGGGCTTGTAAACATGTCCATCCAATAGACTCTAGCAACATGGCCGCACTGTGGCCAGTCCAGTTATTCAAGATGTTGCTTTGTTCTTCATCCTCATGTACGCGCTGCTCAAAGTGCTAATGGTGGAGAAACAACTTACCGTTACTAAAAACCGTTTATCTTCAGTCATCACTGTCCATGCTAACCAGCGTTAGCATCTGTGGCATGCTCTGCTGAAAGCATGAACTAGCTGCAGAAAGCAAGGAGATGTATGTGAGGATGATTGGCAGCGCTAAGGCCCTCCTTCGGTTCTGATAGGTTGTTTCTGATGGGGATGGTACATTTCTGCAGGTGGCAGCAGAACCACTGGGAGGAGACAGAAGAGCTCCATTATTCTCATAAATCATCTGCTCATACTGTCAGGACACGGTGACAGTTTTAACAAATATGTAACAAAAACATTTAGTTTATAAAAGTTACAAACCGCAGCTTTAAAGGGCCAGTATCATGTAAAATATACTTTATCTTCTCTGGAGTTTTGCTTTGATTATTTCATGTTTGAGAAATCCTTCACTCTCCATGGCAACCATTCAGCAGCAAAATGCATCGGTGGACATAGCTCCGCCTCCGAGGTGTAGTTCCTCCCCCACTCAGCTCCTTCAGACTAGCCAGCAGCAATTAGCAACCATTTGCTGAGTTCATTAAAAGAGCTGCTGCTCAGAGCGACGCTGGTAAAAACGTTAAAGGGTTAATAGAGGAGCCATGTTGGGACGACTTCCTGGAGGCGGAGCTTCAGGAAGAGCGGGAGTTTCTTAAAGAGACACAGGCCCAATTTTGAAGCTTTTCATCAGGAAGTTGATGAGTTTCTTTCAAAGTTTCTTTTAAGTCATATTTGATATGTATCATTTTTATAACAACTGAAGGTAACAGAGTTACTTTATTGTGCTGTAAAATGAAAACACACAATACTGGCCCTTTAAATGGCTCATCGATCTAATTAGCATCACACGTAAATTTGCACTAATAGCTGAAATGTCCAAATTTATACTCTAAAGTATTTAACATTTGACCACAAAAACAGAGGAATTGTAGGTTTTTTGGGGGTGAGGGGTTTGTACGCATTGAGGACTTAAAATGTTTGCCTTATCTTGAAATGGATAACATTGCCACCTGCTGGCCAGGGGTGGAATAGTCAACATTTGGCTAAATAAAGGAAACAAACATTTGTTTAAATGGAGTAATGAAGTGACATCTTTAAATGTAATTTTTCCTGGAAGATTTCACATCAGAAAATAAAATCTGAGTCTTGCTGTTGCAGGTTTCCCACCTGGCGTGTGTGTGTGTGTGTGTGTGTGCGTGTGTGTGGGGGTGTGTGGGTGTGTGTGAGAACACACAGCTCCAGGACGTGGAGCTGATTTACAGCCTCTGCGTTCTGTTTTGGTGCTAATTACGCCGACACCAGCCGCAGCTCCAAGCCTCTGGCAGGAACGAGCTGCTGACTCAGCATCAGCTCTGCCTCCCGACAAGTCTGGACTCCCAGGACTAAAATCCTCGGCTCTCGGCTCCTTCTTGCTAATGAGAAGTGTCACGGCTCTGAATCCTGATCCATGCAGAGTTTACCATCAACGTTTGTCTCCGTTTCGGGCTTTCAGCTCTACTTTCAGCAGTCGGGAAGAGGACGACACAAAATGGCTTTAAGGATTTTCAGTGGGTGGAATCAATTTCTGCAAACTGAAAATCTGACTTTCTGAAGAGAAATGTGACATTTTCAGTTTGCCAGCATGTAGGTGAGGGCGTCTGCAGCATAACAGGTTCAAAACCATCAACACACGTCACCGCAGCGGAGCACAGAGGTGGCAGCATTGTGCTGTGGGATGGAAGAAGGGAAGTTGGAGGCTGCAGACCAGTCACTCTAACCATCCTGCCAGAGATGTTATGGGATGGTTTAGATTAGCGGCCTAGTCAAAGTTCAGACCTTAAACCAACTGAGAATCAATGATGTTCTCCAACGGCATGAGGAAGGACGAGGGAACGCGTTACACTTCGCCAACCGCCAGAGAACTTGATTTTGTTCAACTTTGAGCTTTTACAGCAGGTGTCCAAAGTTGGGTTCAAAGGTCACCGCTGTAAAAATCTGAAGTTATTATGTCTGGATTTAAAGAGAAACGATCTAGAGTCGGCTCTTGGCTTCAGTCATTACAGCTGGAGACTACTGATCAGGCTGACCTTTGACCTGAACCTTCGGTCACATAGAGACGGTTACAAAGTCGGCCTTCTGTCGCCTGTTGATTGATAACAACTGGAACGTTGATTAATAAATATGATGCATGTTTGCTGGATGATGGTGTTTGTCTCAATGTGTTGCTTCCTGCTGGTTCCTAACGACTTCCTGTTGCTTTCATCCTATAAAGTCCTTTGAAGCTCCTTGTTTCTGACAACATGAAGTCGCGTTAATTAGCCGTTAAAACGCGCCGCGTCGGAAAAGACGCATCTGAAGAGCTGCAGGACTCCGCACCGTCTGAGGAAATCTGTGGAATCTGGGTCATAATTTCTGCCTCAGAAAGCCCAACTGGAGCTTTATAGGTCGTGACCTCACTGTCGCCACAGTAATTGCAGCCGTCGCAGCACCTGAGTGTTCAGCATTAGTCACCGGGAGGCCCCGAGGACACAGACTGACATTGTCCTGTAATTCCAGGATTAAGACCTGCGCCTGTTAGCAGGAGGAGTTGTTTCGGAAACCAAACGGGCTGCAGAGCGGAGATCTGGAGGAAGCAGGCGGGCCGAACCGCCGGCTGCATGTGGCACATTTAAAGGTCGTTTTAATGTTGTTTCCCTGCAGAGGTGCTCGGCACCGAGAGTCCACTGGTGAAGAGGCCGCTGCCGGACCCTTGGAACCGGCAGGAGAAAGCCCGGATCCAGACGCAGAACGAGCTGAGAACCAGGATGAGGACCAGCCTGCACGACGAGCGAGTCCAGAGAGAACCGCCGGTCAGAACCAGCACAACTCACAGACTGGAGCCAGTCTGGATCCCGCTTCATACGACTCTCAATGTTTCCCCACAACGGCTTAGAAATATTTAGTTTGGAGGCAAATAGTTGGATTCACGCTAAACGTTTCGGTCCACATTATTAGCTAATAAGCTAAACAGTTAGCTTCAAACTAAATATTTAGTTAATGAGCAAGATGTTTAGTTTGTAGGTAAATATTTTATAACTAAATACAGCAAGCTAATTGTTTAGCGCCAGACTAAATGGTTTATTAGGAAGCAAAATATTTAGCTAACTAAATGTTTAGATCCAATCAGTGCCAGTAAAACTGATGTTGTTTTGTTTCCATATAAAGTTGTGGAGAGTTGCATCACCTGGTTTATTTAAGTCTCAGAGTGAGCCCTTCAAAATAAAAGCCAGCCTGCAGTGGTTCAGCGGTTTGGTTCTGGTTGGTTCTGGTTGAGGTCTGATAAGAACAACGATACTGCGGCTCGGTTTCTCTCTCATTTACCAAAACAGGAAGAGGAATCAGGAACAACATGAACAACCAAGGGGGCGGGGCTTATGGGGGCCAATCAGAGGGCAGAGCCAAGCTGGGAACTGGGTCGATCAAGGAGCGGAGCCAATCAGGGGCGAGGGTAGACGGGGGGGCGGACATGTGAGGTCAGAGGTCACAGAGCTGTATGTGACCGTGAGCAGACTGTACAACGTTTGCTTTCCTTTATAATCACCGAATCACCATGCAGATATAGGTCAAGGTCAAAGGTCACTCCACGATGAAGGCGGAGCTTTAAACCGTCTCTGGTATGTTTGTTCTCCGGTTTATTCTCCAGTTTATTCTCCAGTTTATTCTCCGGTTTGTTCTCCAGTTTATTCTCCAGTTTGTTCTCCAGTTTATTCTCCAGTTTGTTCTCCAGTTTATTCTCCAGTTTGTTCTTCAGTTTATTCTCCAGTTTGTTCTCCAGTTTGTTCTCCAGTTTATTCTCCAGTTTGTTCTCCAGTTTATTCTCCAGTTTGTTCTCCAGTTTGTTCTCCAGTTTATTCTCCAGTTTATTCTCCAGTTTGTTCTCCAGTTTATTCTCCAGTTTATTCTCCAGTTTGTTCTCCAGTTTATTCTCCAGTTTGTTCTCCAGTTTGTTCTCCAGTTGTTCTCCAGTTTATTCTCCAGTTTGTTCTCCAGTTTGTTCTCCAGTTTATTCTCCAGTTTATTCTCCAGTTTGTTCTCCAGACTCACCAGTTTTTCCTAAGATGGCTGAACTTTCAGACTCTGATGAAAATATTCCAAAATCATGAAAAAGACAAACATTTTTTTCCTTTTTCCTCCAATTTTATTTTCTAAAAAAATTCACTTTTTCCATTTTCTGTCCCTTTTCCCATTTTGGGCAGGATTTTGGTTTCCCAGCCTCACAAAGTGAGACTCAAACCTTCACAAATGAAGGCCTGTTGGTGTTTTAGCAGCTTCTCATCGCTTGCGGCTCTTTTTCCCAACAAACGCTGTGAGGACCAGCTGCTGCTTGTGTTGCCGTTTTAACGTGAGCGTGTGTTTCTGCTGCGTTTCCACCAGAGTTCCTGTCAGCAGGAGCTGGACGTGGTTCTGGAGGAGATCTCCAGGATGACCTCAGAGGACAACCGGGGCCCGCTGGAGAACCTGTACGGCCTCAAGTTCCCAAACTGCGACAGACACGGACTGTACAACCTGAAGCAGGTGAGCCGCCGGCCTGGAGGTTAACGTTACGCTGCGTCCGTCAGAGGGAGGCCAGGCTGGAATTTAAACCTGCAACCTTTGTGGTCCATTGCAACAGAGGAGGTTTGGCCTCCTCCGTACAACGCAGGAGGCCAAACCTTTTATCACATGGATCAAAATGACTGCCAGGCCAAAAGAGGGGAAAAATACACAAATACTGACTTTTTTACTTAACAATCAACTACATTTTTAACTAAATTAGTGAAATAAAGATGCAAATAAGCTATTGTATTCCTTTTAATAAGAAAATAAAGGTTTTAGCAGCAGCTTTGATCATCTGCAGCTAAAACGTTGGTTTCTGCTGGACTGACCAGAGATGCAGCGTCGGCCTGATCCTCATGAGTTTATGAATTAACTAGTTATAACTGATGCAAAATAGGATTTAATTTAACTAAAACTTCAACTATCTGTAAGTTTATTAGTAATAAACTTACAGATAAAGTTTATTAGTTAAAAAGGAAATTGTTTCTATTTTTTAAAAGTTTTTCTGAGTGTTTTTTTATTTATAGAATAATTATTTTGAGTCTGTACTCCAGTGAATGATTAATCAATTATTAAATTATCTGTAATCCATTAATCACGATTAATCTGATTAGTTGAAAATCCCTCCTTAGATCATTGACTGCTCGTAGTTACTCCACAGAACCCCACTCTAAATAAAACATAATTTTAGATTTAATTTTGACAGCAGAGATAAAGATTTTCATCATTTATGTGTTGATTTGGTCAGAATGTTTAACTCACTGATCCTTTATAAACTCCAACACACACTGCAGTTTCTCAGCTTCCTGCCTTCACACACACACACACACGCACACACACACACACTCACTGAGGCGTGAGAGGATGTTGTCTCCTGAACGAGACAACAGGCTCCTGAGCTGAAGGTTACAAGGCAATAAAAGAGTTTGGCGTGCTGCAGGGGAAGACTTTGGTTAAGCCGGGAACAAGTTGTGCTTCCGACGTTTCAGTTCTGCTCATCCGCAGAAATCGGAGGCCGAAGGGCAAACAAGGTCAGGCATCCAGGTTTGATCGCAGGCCGATAGAGGAGCAGCGGAGGATCTGAAAGGCGCCACGGTTTCCTGAAGGATCTGTGCTCACAAGCAGCAGCATTGTTCCTCAGTTCCCAGGATGCATCACTGTACGTCCTCCACACTTGGAGTGTTCCCTCTGCGCCGCAGCGTTTCGCCGCGTGCTAATTACTGTAACTGTCACTTCTTTGTTCTTCCTCATGAAAGGAAGAAAATAGAAACTTTCCCCTCATGAGCCGAGTTTGCTTCCATCACGACCTCATTTAAGAGAGGAGTGTGTGTTGGTGTGTGTGTGAATGGGTTATTACTGGGTGAATGTGGTCCCACCGGACCGAAACCCTGGCTCTTATCCAACGAAGAAGATCCTCACACACACACACACACACACACACGCCTCCATGCTTCATTAACCCGCTGTGCCTCCTGCGCCCCTCCCCTGGCTGTTTCTGTTCCTCCTGCAGTGCAACATGTCGACACACGGCCAGCGGGGCGAGTGCTGGTGCGTGGACCCGCTGACGGGCGTCCAGATCCCGGAGACGCCCAGAGTCAGAGGAGACCCCAACTGCCACCGCTTCCAGGAGGCGCTGCGGGCGCCGACCACCACGGCCCGCTAACACACACGCACACACACACCCACACCGGGTTTGATCCTGCACTCAGTAGAAGGAAAGGCCTTTTCTTCTGTAATTGGCCATCTACACAGTGCAGCCTGCAGCGACACAAACCTGATCTTTATAATGAAACTCGTTTTTGCAGATAAACGTCTCGTAGGTTCGAGTTCTGACTTTATGCTTCTGTGTTCGTTTTTAAGTTTTCTTCGTTATTTGTGCCTGGAGCAGTTCCTCTGGCCTCTCAGGCAGTTTCATTTTCCCGTTGGTTGCAGCCAAACGTTGAGTCTGAACACACATGGATTCACATTTTCTAACACGGAACAAAAGCTGCTTCACAATTTAATCAATACTAAAATATTTACACACAGAAATAATTAGTCAAACTGGATAAAAATATAAAAACAACAAGAAGGTATTATGTAAAACCTGACTTGTTAAAACAATTTAGAGATATTTATAGGGAACGCGAGACTGTATTGGCTGCTGCAGCACATTGATATGTTAGCCGCCGTAGCTAGCAGCCTACGGTTTTCATGTCAACAAAACCAGACTGTCTCAATGCAGGATGAGCAGAAATCTGCCACAGAAGATTCATTATTTCTTGTCTAATTTCTATAAAATAAAGTTAAAGCCTTTAAAATTCAGAAAGGCACATAAGTGACGGTGTGACCACAGCGGCGCTGCTCAGCTAATTTAACCACCTGATCTACTGGTGATCTGTCATTGTGTTGCTGTGACACATCGCATTATTTTACCGTCAAATGAAGCAACACAATGAATTCACATCTAAATGTTGAGTTTGTCAAAGTCAAGCTAGCTTACGTCTCTATTCTTTTTGTCTGATTTTTTTGCTGAGCTGTGAAATGTGACTGTAGATAATGGACAGTAAAACATCACGTCTCTTTTACGCCACTTTCCTGACCGCACAATATCTACACACAGAAACGTTTGAAATTCGTTTTGGCCATATTGTGTCCCAGCTAGCATGCTATGCTAACTGATCTGAGCTGCTGTTACTTTCACTCCGATGAGAAATTCTCTGTGATTCTCCAAACTGGGGTCACTCTGAGCGGCTTTACCCCGGGTAAGATAGTCACTGCTCACAGCTGCTCCGAGAGCCAACAATAGATCATCTGACTGACAAACAGAAAATCAAAGAGAAGTTGTGAAAACTGGATATGTTTCCTTAAAAGTAGAAAAACACACATGTTGCAGATTCTTATTTCACTGTTAAAGAAATTGAACTAAATTGTTAGTTTATTGTTTGTATGTATGATTCCCATTGTGTTCTGTAGTTTCCCTTTATGTCTATAAAATTAATAAAATCTGGATAAAATCCTCATTTTATTCAGTGTCAGCTTTGGTTTTGTAAAGTTAAACAAAACTTGTTTTATTTGTTTGAAACAGAACTGAAGCAGTTCTGTTTCAGTTCTAACAGAACAGTTTCCAGAACTGATCCAGTTTCCAGAACTTTCTACATAAATTAAGGGAGATTTTTATCAGCTGGAAAATGTTTTTAAATTCCTGGATATTTGTTGATGTGCTGATGACTGAAACATCCCCAAGAAATTCAGCATTTTGAGTTTGAAAATTTGTTGTTTTCCTCTGGCAGGAAGTTTTCTAGGCTGCAGATGGAGAAATTTATTTTAAGAAACTGCAAAAAGACACAAATGAATCAGAATCAGTTTTACTGATGACAAAAATGACTAAAAGTTGTGACTGTTCAGCGAGGACCGAAGTAAATAACGGCTTTTATAAAATCTTGTCGAAAGATTTGTCAACACGTCTAGAAACACCAAAATGTCGGGAAGCCAAACTGGTTCTGAGCTTTTCATGCAGCCAGAATAAGAAATTTACCCAGAATTCAGAGTTCGACCCTGAAGACGCCATCAGGATTCAGTGCTGGGTTGAAACCAGGATCCTTGTTTGTAGTCGGAGCCAAAAGCGGGTCATATGAGCCCAGTCCTGACCCGCGGTAACTTTATACATGTGCTAATGTGCCAAGCAGTCGGTCACCAGGCCGGCTGTGAAAACGGCTTTTACAGCTTCGTCCTTCGCTGGTTTTATTGGGTTTTAGGAACCGAACTGCAGGTGCTGGAGGGAGTTCGGATCGCAGGCGTTTTCTGGGCTTTTCTGCACATTTAGTGGTGATTTTAGGCTGAAAACGAATCAAAAGAAGAGTCTTTTGTTTGCTGCAAAGACGATAACGTTCCCGCTTTAAGACTCCTGTTTGTTTTGTTAGCTTCCAACAACTTCCTGGGATGTGCAGATTGTGGGTTTGTTTCTCAGACTTGTTGAATGTTAACAAAATAATTGTTGTTTTATCTCGGTGAAATGACGCGGTTCTCCAGGAAGTGCAGACATCAGTTTTATATCAAAGACAATTATTATGCTGGAGCTCGTCGGAGCGGCAAGAGTTGGTCTGCAGAGGGAGGGACGGTGGGAATCTGACCGGGTCCACTTTCATTCTGCTGAAAACAGTTTTTACTTCAACTATAAACCAAAAGTTTCTCTGATTTCTGTTGGACCACATTTTGTGATCATTCCTGAAGCAACGAGTCATTACAGTTCAAAATAAAGCGCATCAACACGATGGGGTTTGGTGTGTAGAGGAAGAGCAAATTTTCCATTTGAAGGTTAAAATTAAAACATTTCTCCAATAAAAGTTTTACAGCCCGATTTCTCCTGGACTCAGTAGTTAATAAGCACACAGTGGTCCGAATAAAACCTTCAGTAGCCTCTGCTGGATCAGGAAATCCTCGTTCAGAGTCTCCCGACATCTGATCGCTGCAACCGGAGGAATGTCCCCGATTTCAAACCTTTGGCTGACATGGAGCTTGTAGTTCCAGGCGCGCGGCTGGCTGCTGCAGCGCGCGGCTGGCTGCTGCAGCGCGCGGCTGGCTGCTGCAGCGCGCGGCTGGCTGCTGCAGCAGCGCCAATATTTGGCCCATCAGGAACAAATAATGGTTTTAGATGGAAAATTTTAAATCCAACACAAAGTTCATCTGTTGATGATGAATAAATAGACCCAAATCTTGAATAGAAAAGTCTTATAAAAATAAAAATTTATATTCTTGTGACCCTTGAACTCTTTGAATGTACAGAGTTTGACCAAAAGTTTGGATTCTTTGGTCCAACATGGCCTCAGATTCGAAAGGCTTTTTATTCCCATAAATCCAAATATCTCAATAAGCAACTTTTAAATGATATAAAGCAACTTAAAACACCACCTCAGGCCGAAGTGCTGATTCTGATGAATAATTGTAGGAAAGTAAAACATCCTGATGCCAAACGGAAAGTTTTCACAAAATAAAACGAGTTTCTGTCAAAATTTGAAAAGTTTCTTGGAAAACAAGGAGAAAAGTAAGCGGACCACCGTAGATCGAAAAATCAATGTAACCAACAAATTCAGAACTGGGACGAGTCTCCGATGTTTTCTAGAAGAAAAATGGGAAATTTCTGAGTTTCAAGAGTAAAAAAGATTAAAACTCAAATTTCCAAAAGTTTAATTTTTTTCACTTTTAAAGCTCAATGTTTTTTATTTCTAGAAAATTTATATTAATTTCAAAGTTTCTAATTTTTTCTAACAAATTTTTGATTTCCAAGCTTTTCTGAGGTTTTTTTTTTTCTAAAAAATAAATTTTTCTTTTGTGTCGTAGAAACTAGATTGAAATGTGCCTTTTGGATATTAAATGACTGCTATCGTTTCTTTTGAATCAGATTTTTTATCTGAGTCAAAGCTCACTGACACATTGAAGCAGGAAAACGTGTGCAGATGTAAAGTTTAGCCCTGGCAGCCATGTTTTGGGTGGAAGTCACCTGGTTTCTCCTGCTGCAGCTCGGATCCCATTAAAACATTCCTCAGCTATCCGCGAGCCACTTTCCATGCCCGGTAGTTAAATGTCATAAATATTACCGTACGCTGCTCTGGTTTTATGGTGTGGGATATAAGAAGAGATTATGGTGGCGGTCACATCCGATCCCGGCGGAGGAACCCTCCATTTGGGAGTCCGTCTTTGATGAAAGGCTGGAGGAAACACTTGTGCGATTGTCCCAGCCTGCGCTCTGCATTCCTGCAGATGTCCTTTTATCTGCTCCTCTGTGCTGACAGGAGCCTCCGCTGCCACTGCACAGATGACTTTATACTCATTTGGAAAGATTCGAATCACTCAACTTATTTGTACGTTTTGCAGGATTTCCACATGAATTAATTGTGAAATAATGCGAAACATAAGAAAAAATAATAATAAAACCATGAGAAGCTGATGTTGGAGTTAGCATTTTTGCTAACTTTGAAAATGTTTAGCTTCCCATAAATCCACTAATTTTCTTATTTTGTAAACTTTGAGTTGAATAAAACCACCTCTGATGTGACGTATGTGTCTTTACTGCCATGTTTACGTCACCAGAACTAATTTATGATTAGCACTTTAGCTTTAGTGCCATTAACTATTTTGCTAGCTGTGCCAATCAATGAAAAATTCAGACCTTGTGGTGATATTGTTGCGGACAAACTTCTGCTAATGGAACATGTTTTTAGTTTAGCGCTTTAGCATTTTTGCAAACTTAGAAAACTTTTTTCCAGAAAAATTCTACTTTTCTAACTTACTGGCCTGTTTTGTGGAGTTTTAGCATAATGCTCTAGCATTAGCAAAAACGTTTATGATTAGCGCTTTAGCTTGTAGTTAGCATCTTTTTAGTTAGCATCTTGACTGCGCTAGTCAAGTGTCTTGTGATGATGTTGGTTATTATTTCTGTAAACATTGCATTACTGTAAGCCGTTCACAGTCTGATTGGGTTGCATTTAAAAGAAATCTGATTTCTGCAAAAAATGGAATCATGAAGTCGTAAAAACCTGAATTTCAACCCGGGACCGTCTGAAAGACCAAAACAGAAAAACTGAATCAATTCCTCCGGGTTTGATGGTCAGGAGTTTCCACATTACTCCGGTTGGCATGCTGCAGTTGCAGATCTGTTGCTTCAGGTGCAGATCTGTTGCTGCAGTTGCAGATCAGCTGACTCGCCCTGAGGTCAGGGTTCGTAACGCCGGTTCCTGCTCGCTGCACCTCAGACTTACGCCTCTAAGAGGTTTATCAGCTCGTGCCTGGGAGATTACCCCGCGCTTACAATCAGGATGATTCCTCCTCAAATGGCACATCTGAAGCCAATTTCTACAGAAAACACCAGACGGCTTAAATGAATACATAACTTTATTTAAATAAATGCTTTGTCATTACAAAAAGGACAAAGGTTAAAAGAGTACATAAATTACAAGTTGAATAAATATTACACAGTGATATTCACTTTTATAATTTGAGATTTTTTTCAGGTTTTTTTTTTAAATCTGTCTCTCCAAATACTGACCAATATTTCCCGCTGCCACCGATGGGTCTGTCTCAGATCACCAAATTACGAAAGCCTGATTGTCTTTACAACCAAAAATCTGTTATGTACTCTGAACAAACAAGCTGCTGCTAACTGTCCTACTGAATAATGAAGTTTAAACCAACGGAGACGGGACGTTTCCCAGAACTCCCTGTTTCTGTCTCTCTAACTGGATCTAAGCGGTGAAATCGGTGACTCCCTCATCGCAGGCCATGGCTAACGCCTGGTAGCGACCACTGCGCTCGCTCGCTCTTCCTCATCCTCATCCTCTGTCTCGGCGCAGCGTCTCCAAACCCAAAGAGTCGTTGCTACAATCTGAATCCAGGCTTGGGCGTCAGCGGCCCCTGTCACTTTAACCCGACACGAACGCGGCTTCAGAAAGGAAAGTTCGCCAGGCTTTAGTCTCTGCGACCTCAGGGTCGTCGTTGTGCATCAGGATCTACTGTGAGTTTGTGAAATGAGGGCAAGTTGCTTTGTGAATCCACTGGTCTAGTGCTGTGCAAAGGTTTTAAACCACTCATCGTTTTTTAACATTTTGCTAGCAAACCATCAAATGTTCTGCTAATACTAATTCTGGTTTGGATCAACAGATCTTCCAGTTTTCTGATGTTTCTCTTTGGACTTTAGCTCCTTTATCCATCGAGTTCATAATTCGCCCAACTGGGTCGATTAAATCCCATCAGTGGAGGCTGGTGTAAGTCTTAAATGGGTTTAAATGGAAAATAGCTTCTGATCTCCTTTAGCATATTTCTGCTAATAGTGGAGCTACGTTTTAGCTTAGTGCTTTAGCTTAGTGCTTTAGCTAACTGAGAACATTTAGCGCACTTAGCTTCCCCTAAATTGTTTATTGATAAAATAAAGAGTTAATTTACCTTTTTAATTAAGTTTTGGTAATCAATCAATCTTTAAATAGTTAGTTTTTTTTATCACTTGAAGTAAGCGCTTAGCATTAGCTTTAGCACTAGCAGACATAGTGCTTAGCCCACTGAGCTTCCCTTCGGTGAATGTTTTTGGGTTTAATCTGAAATACCAATTAACTTGATTGATCTGTAAACTTTCAGTTGAATAAAGTTGGACATTTATGTTGAAGTTTTATTGTATTCTTCAAGTATTCGGTCTTTTATTTTGAAGTGAATAAAGACTTCAGTTCTTTTAGCTGATTCACAATCTTATGGCAACATAGAACATTTTAAAATTAAATTAGTGCCAGAGGATTGCAGTCTTCCAAGACTCGATGTAATTTGAATTGAAGGTAGCACTTTAGCATTAGCATATGCTAACTAGCATGTTGGTGTAGCGCTTCTGTGTTTGCAGAACGAGCTCTTTGGTTAGCGCCAACCTCTGAAAGATGCAACTTAAAGTGTTTTAATTCTCAGACTCATTTTAGCTCCAATAATTTAAATGAACTGTTTAAGTTTGAAGAGTTTAGTTTAATCAGGGGGCATGATGTCAAACCTCCTAAGGATTAAAACGAAAAATAAACTTACATCCAATCTGCAGAAATAAATGTCCTGCTTTGTTTGTTTTTTTTTCAATATGAGAGGGAACAATTATGTGGCTAAGAAATCTGTACATCAACTATTTTCTGTTATTTTTGCTGTTATACCTGAATGATTAGCTGAAATATAAAACATCAAGCAACTGAAGTCTGTCATGAAACACAATGAGACCCTTCAGGGAGCCGTTCAATCAAACCAGTTTCAAGATTAAGATTGTTTAAAAGCAGAAGGGATTTTTGCACCCTGGATGCACGCCTTCCCTCTCGCATTCCCGACATTCCTCAGCTTCCCGTCTAACTCCCCGTCAATCGTTGGCATTCACATAAAAACAGAAAAAGTGAGAATCTTAGCTTATTAAGTCGTCAAAGAAAGAGCAGGAGGTTTTGAAACAACGCGGACAAACGGAGCTGGACTGAATTTAAGGAACCGACCACATTCATCGTTCTTCTCTTCTCTGTTAGCCTTGAACATCGTCCTGAATGTCGCCCCCTGGTGTCGCTTTCGCACCAGTGCTTAAGTCTGTTTGTAGGAAGGCACAGAGAGGAGAAACCGGGTCCGGAGACCTGCTCATGTCATGTTCTCACGCCGCTCCGCTGAGAAAAAGGCAGGAAGCTGAGAGACGAGGCAGTCTGTACTCCCACTGCCCTGTGAGCTGCTGGAACAGGACGCTTTCCAATTCTTTACAGGCAAAAAGTCTTTGTTTTCTTTACATGATCTGGCTTTTCTCTACAGGAAAAACCCTCAAAGAATATTTAAGTGATACACCATGAATATGTTGTACTGACGGGGAAACATGGCTCAAAACATAGGGCGGTCTTTTACTTCACTGAAGGCAAATAAATCACAAATAAAACCACAAAAAAGAGTCAGTTGGAGAGGAAACCGGCCCGATCGGCAAGGTTGATCCCCCGCCCCCGGAAAAAGCAATCCCAACTCGGGAAAATCAAACGTGCTTCCCGTCGCTGAAGCTGAGAGTCTTTGATTTGACCAGCGGAGCTGCGTGGCGCCCCGCCCCGCCCGGCAGCTTTCATAGGCACAGTTGGCATGTCAGGCTAGCTACGTGGTCGAAGAGCCGCTCGCGTGTTCGTCTGCGACCGTCTGAACGCTCCGAGTCCCAAAGACGTTCGCTGCGTTGGAGAGGAAGGCCGTCGGGTTGGTGACGGTTGACCAAAGAGGAGGAAATACAAGGTTCTGCTGCTGGTTCTGTTTCTGAAATGGGCTCACTCTGTAACACAGCAGCGCGTCACACTTTCACACAGGTTTCTAAACTGGATCCCCTTTCTATAAGTGCTGTGATAAACCCCCAGAAAACCAGAAACCAATCATTTCTCAACCAATTCTGGATCCCACAGCTGGTCAGTTTTCTCCTCCTTCTTCTTCTTGTGGTGAATTTTTTACAGTCAAATGAAGAGGTGGGGATCCGAAGTGGTCTCCTGCATCAGAGAATAGTGCTTTTTCTTCGTGTCTCTCTGGTAAAAACAGGTTGTTGGAGTGAGCAGAGGGCGGAGCATACAGGTGTGCCTCAGAAGATGCGTGGGCCCCGGGTCATGTGACTGCTGCGGGGGCCGGGGGAGGGGCCGGGGGTCTCACTCGTTGATGCTGCTCTCCAGGTCTTTGCACTGAATGTCCCCCCCGCTGTAGTCCGTCCCCGGCAGCATGACGCCGTATTTGTCCACGCACCAGCAGATGCCCCGCTTGCGGCCGCGAGACGGCTTGCACTGCAAAACCAGAGAGCGGGACAGTTTCAGTGGAAACCAACACAAAGCAAACAAAAACACATCGCAGCGCACCGGAACGCATGACTCCAGCACAGCTAAAGGCAATTTCAGGACACATTCACTGGCCTGAGCAGCGACTGTTCAGAGAAACTGCCTCTGGAGCGTCGACTCCAAGGCTGAAGTCTAAGCAGTTCATGTCCAGCATGGGTGGGATCTGCAGTCACGTTAGTTGCCCTTTTCTTGACCTTTGATCTGGACAGATGTTGTAGAATGTTATGACGTTTTAACTACGTTCACAAAGCAGGTCTTGATGCTCGGCTCTGACTTTTTGCTTAGTTCCAATATTTATTTTTAATTATGTTAATTAAATGCGACTGCAGTCAGAGTTCTGTGTGAACGGTTTGAGACCCCAAAGCGACCTACATGCACAGAAGAGTAACATAGTTGCCACGCAGCAGCACTCCGTCCTACTGAGGTAGAAATGGCTGCCGCTGACAGAAGCTGCTTCAGTCTGTTTACGTCCAGATTTACCGGATCTGACGTCTTTTAGAGCAGAATTACGGTGCATGTCTCACATCAATGACCTCAAAGGCTAATAAAACGCTTGATGGGATGTGTGATATAGTTCCACATGTTGAAGTGGCACAGATAATGACTTCCTCTGACCGTCCTACAACTTGTGATGTTGATCGACGGTTCAGTAACATCTCTGAGCAGTGGAAGCGTCCAGCAGCCCTGCAGGGACTGAGCCGACCATCGGACGGATGTTTGCTGCTAAAGCAACCAGCAGGACTCTGTCCATGCCTGGTTGACCTGCACTGACCACAAACTGCCACCCAAACCTCCCAGGTCCTTAAATCCAGATTTATCTGCTTTCCTCTGTGGAGGAACAAGAAACCAGCTGCTCCCAAAGCTCTGAGGAAACCTGATCACCTGATCCAAGTCCCACTAAAGCCTGATAAAGGTTGGTTCTGCGCCACGAAACGTCAACTGCAAATTCTTTCATCCTTAAAACTGAATTTATATCTGGGTTCCATCAGCAAATCTCTGCCATAATGCAAAAGATAAATCAGAAGGTTGTCAGCGCTTTGCACCTGCTAAACTGAATTATTAGCAATGTTTACTCAAGATTTAATCGTGTGTGAGGCAATGAGTCCTGCAGATGTAGAAAGGATATGGGTATTAAAATGGAGAAGGAACCTTCCGCTAACCCACCTGTTTGCGCTTGAAGAACCCTTTCCTGTCACAGTTGGGAAGGTACAGAGACAGCGCCATGACCCGAGACGTGTCCTTCATTTTCTGGATGATCCCATCCAGTTTCCTCCGACAGGGACCCTTCAGAAAAATCCAGCAGTTTGTTAAAAACCAACATTTAAAACCTTTAAAAGGTTTCAGATTAATAAACTTACAAATTCAGGCTCGTGCTTGTCGATGTCCATGGGGGAATAATCCACGCCGGTGCTGAAGGAGCGCTGCTTGCCAAGCTTCCTCTTCTGCTCTTTGCGCACTGCGATCACTTTTTTACTGTTCACAATGTCTTTGGGATGCAGCGGCACCTTGGCTGGCTGCACCACGCCCGTGACGTCCGGAGTCATGTCGACGTCCACCCGCGTCTCCCGATCTGCAGGACGACACCAACCAAACGGAGTTACACCGAGTCCCGACGGCTGGAGGAGAAACGGGTGTTAACGGGGCAGAAATGATGCGTCTTTGTCCTCCACAGGAGACAAAACAACAAACGGCATAAAAACTGAAGCTGATCCAGATTCTGCAGCAGAAACTCAACATGTTTTAGGAGAGCAGATGCATTTTCTCTCCAAAAGCAGCAAGACTTAAATATTTGTTAGCAAGCTATGCTAACCCATCAAGTTGAACCAGTGAGCAACTCGTGCTAATGCGCTAATAGCGGAGCTAATTTTTGCTAACTTTAGAAACATTTAGCTCACCTAAATGAGTTTGGATAAATTTTAATGTGATAATTTAGATAAAGTGTCTGTTGACGTTTTGGTTATTGACTGTTGAAGATTCTTCAAGTAGTTTTATGCTCTTATTTTGAAGTGAAGGAAGGCTGTTTACACAGCTCTTCCATTTCCCCTTTAGCATTAGCTTGGACATGTTGATGTAGCATGTTAGCATGAGCTTCTGCTAAATAATGTGTAGCTATCGTATTCATTATGCAGCTAACCTTCAGCTAGCGGTTCCCCATGGCTGCGGTTCTGGTGCAGCTCGCTAACAGACCTGGACCTCAGAATATGATCCGAGACGCGACTCGGACCAAGTGCTGCTTGGGTTTCAGGTTTAAATGTGAGTTTTTCCCAGTGGAGCTCCCTGCCCCCTGCTGTCTCTGGGGGTTCGGCCTCTTTAACCCGGACCCCCAGCCAGGGGTCCTTTAAGGCCACAGAGCGAGCCCCGGCCCCCACGCGCCCCACCTTCCCTCCGGGCTCAACTGGACCGCAATGCAGGGCTGTTGTGGCGGCGGACGACCCGGTTATATCGCTCCGGTTTGCCGTGTTGCACCGAGTCCGAGCCAAAGAACCAGAGAGGACTGTCGGAACCGAACCTGGGTGGAGTGGGGAGGGAAAGCGCTGCTCTGGGTTAAAGAGGAGCAGCCTGACCCAGCGTGAGCGTCTGGAGCGGAGGGACCGGCGGGGGGCTGATTATCAGGACTTGGCTTCTGCTCCCCGTCTCTGAAATGAATCTAACAACTCATGACTTGGCAGGCCCGGCTTCGTGTTTAGATACGTCGCTGTGTCTCCGCGCTCAGACTGCCAGGCTGTCACTCGCTATAAATAAATACTTCAAGCATTCCTACATGTGACCACTGTGGAAAAACTCATTACTCCCTGCTACAGTCCAATAATCTGGATTGAAATGCCACATATTTGGCCATAAAACGGCTGCTGAAAACAAGGTCTTTTTTTTTACACGCATTCTTGTTTCGTGTGTAATTTCATTTGCAGCAGAACAAAAAAAGGCCATAAATTAAACACACAGCTCACTGACTTAAAGGGGCAGCATCACGGAAAATCAGTTTTTTCAGCTTTTCATGTTTGAATGTTTTTCTCTCTTCAGAGACAAACTGCAGTTTTGCTTTGATTCATGTTTGAGAAATCCTCCATGGCAACCGTTACATAGTTTCAAACGCCTGGGTGGGCCTAGCCCCGCGTTGGAGGTGAAGCTCCTCCCCCTCTCAGCTCCTTCAGACTAGCCAGCAGCAATTAGAAAACAGCTGCTGAGCTCATTCCAGGAGCTGCTTCTCAGTTAAACATGTTAAAGGGTTAACAGAGGGTCCATGTTGGGATGACTTCCTGGAGGCGGCGCTTCAGACAGAGCAGGAGCTTCTTAAAGAGACAGAGACCCAATTGCAAAGTGCTATTTCTTTTAAGTCATATCTGATTTACATTTTTAGCATTTTTCTAACAGCTGAAGGTAACATGGTTCCCATGTGCCTGGAAAACAAGTTACTGCCCCTTTAAGGAGAAATCTCAAGTTAAATTTAAAAAAGCCTTAACAATCCGTTGCAAAGCAGCTCAGTTTTTCCATGCTCTGGTACCGGGCCTGTACCGGGCTCACAGGGTCTGGTTTAACTCCTGAGCAGCGCCGCACCTGATACTCCTGTTTAAAAATTAACATCTGCTCACAATTAGGCCTCATGAATATCCCAGGCTCCTCTCGGGCCGCGGGCCAGCAGCGAAAGACGAGCCCTGCTCTCTTCGTGTTTCTCTCTGCACCGCATCAGGACGGAACGAGGCGGGTCCGCTTCTCCCAGCTCTCACCGGGTTTCCGCGGCTCCCAGTCCGCCGCGACTCGCTTTGATTGGCTGCCTCTGAAATTACATCTTTACCAGATGTAAGACAGCAGTGAATGGAGATAAATGAGCCTGAGGGCCGCGGGGCGCGCAGAGGACAATGACAGTAAACCATCCCGCAGCATGACGGGGCCGCCGCCGCTGAACATTTGAAGGCTTCAGCCTGAAAACGCTGCAGCGCAGCAGGAAACATGCAGAGTTTCCTTCCTTCTGGCTGCATGGAGGGAAAATCCAAAGAAACGCCGAATTTCAGGCATTTGGTCATAATGTTTTGCCAGATTGTTATTTTCAGTAAGTTTTTAAAGAATCTACAGACGGAGAATATTCTCATTTTGACGCAGCTGGAAAGTCAGGAAAATCTTAAAAACCAGGTTTTGGTCGGATCAGTGAAGCCGGTTCGGTTCTAATCGGGTCGGAGCAGCATGAAGCGGCTCTTCCTGCTGCATTGTGAGCTCAGAACTTTCCTTTGCAATCAAAACGTTTCCTGCGTTTCTGGATCCGCTGTATAAATAGCAACCAGAACAATTCCAGGGCCGCTGCTTTCCAAACAGACTCCAGGAGGAGGCAGCGCGTTCCCCTGAAGGAAGAGCTGCTGGCGGGAAGCAAACAGGCCTGCTGGCTCTGCTGGACTCGGCTGATTCTGGTCTGAGCTCTTGACCCATATTTGGGTTTGCAACAAGCCGCACGCGAGAAGGCAGCGTCTGATTGGGTCTGCAGAGCAATTACTGGGGGTGACGAACCTCCAGATAAATCCTCCGAATCTGGAGGATCCAGAGCATCCAGAGGATCCAGAGGATCCAGAGCATCCAGAGGATCCAGAGGATCCAGAGCATCCAGAGGATCCAGAGGATCCAGAGCATCCAGAGGATCCAGAGGATCCAGAGCATCCAGAGGATCCAGAGGATCCAGAGCATCCAGAGGATCCAGAGGATCCAGAGCATCCAGAGGATCCAGAGCATCCAGAGGATCCAGAGCATCCAGAGCATCCAGAGCATCCAGAGGATCCAGAGGATCCAGAGCATCCAGAGCATCCAGAGGATCCAGAGGATCCAGAGCGAAGTGTTGAACTTTCAACACCATGAATGTTCTTAAAGGGCCAGCTGCAGCAAAATGCACGTTATCCAACTGTTAAAACTTTAGAGCTTTTTCTGCATTCAGTAAGAACTTCTTCATATTAAATACATTTTGCACAAAATTTGCATTTCGCTCACAGTTTTGGAAAAACTGATTTTGCCTGAAAAACTGCAGAAACTGATTGATGTAATTTTATGTCTGGAATCTAGATGGCCACATAAGAAGCTTCGGCGGACCAGATGTGGCCCCTGAGCCTTGAGTTTGGCACATGTAGAGGATGTGTTCAGGGCCGGCGGTGAAGGTCCGGCTGAGAGGATCCTGCAGCAGAAAATCTTCTTCTGTGGATGTTTTTCTGCAGCAGCTGCTGAATGAATTTCATGAACTGTGGATGTTGTTGCTTCCTGCATCGCTGCAAACATCCTGGAGGTTCAGGGCTGCGTCTACAATCGTCGAGGTCAAAAGGTTCATGTCGACGTTCACTCTGCTAGCAGCTAACAGACAGAGCGCTGCTAAAGGGAAACTCACTGAGAAACAAAAACCAGAAACTTTCACTGAAACCTGCTGATTATGGCAACAGAAAACCCGTTTCTGATGGGAAACCAACGGCAACCGAGACGTTCAAAAACGTTTGATTTAAGTGACAAACTCCGACCTGCAGGTGGCAGTGTTTCACACTTCTACCTCCCTGCTGCCGAACGCCATCGTCCGAGAGCGAACAAAAAGTCACATTTACTGTCGCATCGCAAAATTTTTCACAAAAATCACAAAAAGATGTTATTAAATGCAAAGAATAGATGCAGACATTTATTAAAGTTATCGGGTTTCATTAATACGTTCTGGCCCATTGATGGACAGGAGTCTGACCGCCTGATGTTTCACATTCTGGATCTTCTGAATCAGCCGTGAACAGATGTCAGCACTGAAAGCCGAGGAGCTTCGACATGCAGCTCTTTCATGCTAACACTCTGGTACCGCCGGTCACATGTGAAGTTCTCGTGCAAACATGAACCACTGGAGGCTTCATCTGCTGATGACTGTAAATATTAATGCCAGAGTGGCGTGAGATCGGCATAAAGCTGCACATGCAGGGTGAGACTGCTGCAGGTTTCCTGTTGCTTTGCAAGCATTCTGCCGTAGGAACCACTTCTTAATCATCCTCCGCTTCTTGGCAGAGAGAAATCTGTTGAAACATAAGGCCCTTTCAGAAGCCCCGAGGGTACAAGGCCTGCTGCCATGAAGTCATATCTGTTGGCGAGCTTCCCCGGGTCTGAGTCACTCGCAGAGCCAACAGAGCACACACCAACCCCGGAGCAACTGGGATCCCAGCGCAGGAGGAAAGTGGGAATTAATGAGGAGGCGTGAGAGTTCACGGTTCCTCCTCCTGGTCTGCCTCGCTCAGCTGGTCCAGCTGGTCCAGAAACCAGACGCTGGCCGGTCCGCAACCGGACGCCTCCAGGAGAACGGACAAGCATCATCAACCCGAACCCGGCAAGAAGCAGGACAAACAGGAGTCCAGGGCCTGGACTCGCTCAGGGCTGAGGTCTCCAGGAATCACACCTAAAAACCAATCGACCCAACAACCCCAGGATCTCACCCAGAACAGGTCCGGTCCAACAGAACCAGGCCTGGTTCACATGGCAACAGCTTCAAAACCTGAAAACCCCGACACCATAAAAAGTCTCAAACTGATTTAATTCACCAAAATTCAGATGTTACTCTGGAAATCTCTCAAGACCAAAAGTGAGTTCAGAGTAACCAAACATGGCCGACTGGGAAGAAGCAACGGCGAAAGTTTGTGACATTTAGCAGAAAAACCGACACAAAGACGTTGACGACGTCCACCGGACTTTCTAGTTGTTTTGTCTTTGGTGTATTTTGATTCCCTTCCATGTTTCTGTCACTTTGCTTTCTGATTGGCTGCAGGTGACATTCAATGGGCTGATATCGGACCAAGACAATCCAACATGTTGATATCCCCGATACCAGAGCAGAACGCTCTGAACACACAGCAGGGAAGTCACTCAGCATCATCCTGAAAATCAGGGCGACCATCAGACGAAAATCAGCAGGACGAAAATCAGCAGGACAATCTGAACCAGAAAACCACCTGAACTTTTCCAACCCACAAAACACCAAGAGGTAAATGTGGTTTTCTTGGTTCATCGTCAGTCAAACCGCCGCATCATCAGCCAATTTTCCCAAGATGATCTTAAAACCTGGGGGATCCTGAAACGGATTCCCTTGTTTCGGGGACCTGGGGCGAAAAGTTGCCTCATGGAATATCTGATGTTCAAAAGCTGATCAACTGGATCTGATTGGTTGACCAACTTTAAGTGGCTTTACATGGGGACAAATTAGCCAAAAGAGTCACATTTTAAGATCGTTCCTTTGGGCCAAAACTGGTCAAACAAAAGCAGACGCAGCGTGTCGATTTATATCGACGGATTGGTTTTTTATCTTCAGTGAATCTCAGTAGAAATGTGACGATTTTAACTTCCATCAAACCAAAACTAGAAGAGATATCGCCGGCTGTCGACCTGAACCTGACGGCGAGGTCATCTGATTGACCGTTAGCTGGTTGATGGTCATCTGGTTGACCGTTAGCGGGTTGACCATTAGCTGGTTGACCGTTAACGGGTTGACCGTTAGCTGGTTGACCGTTAGCTGGTTGATGGTCATCTGGTTGACCGTTAGCGGGTTGACCGTTAGCGGGTTGACCGTTAGCGGGTTGATTGTTAGCTGGTTGATTGTTATCTGGTTGACCGTTAGCTGGTTGACCGTTAGCGGGTTGATTGTTAGCTGGTTGATTGTTAGCTGGTTGACCGTTAGCGGGTTGATTGTTATCTGGTTGACCGTTAGCTGGTTGATGGTCATCTGGTTGACCGTTAGCGGGTTGACCGTTAGCGGGTTGACCGTTAGCGGGTTGACCGTTAGCGGGTTGATTGTTAGCGGGTTGACCGTTAGCGGGTTGACCGTTAGCTGGTTGACCGTTAGCGGGTTGATTGTTAGCGGGTTGACCGTTAGCGGGTTGACCGTTAGCGGGTTGATTGTTAGCGGGTTGATTGTTAGCTGGTTGACCGTTAGCGGGTTGACCGTTAGCGGGTTGATTGTTATCTGGTTGACCGTTAGCGGGTTGACCGTTAGCGGGTTGATTGTTATCTGGTTGACCGTTAGCTGGTTGACCGTTAGCGGGTTGACCGTTAGCGGGTTGATTGTTAGCGGGTTGATTGTTATCTGGTTGACCGTTAGCGGGTTGACCGTTAGCGGGTTGATTGTTATCTGGTTGACCGTTAGCTGGTTGACCGTTAGCGGGTTGACCGTTAGCGGGTTGATTGTTAGCGGGTTGATTGTTATCTGGTTGACCGTTAGCGGGTTGACCGTTAGCGGGTTGATTGTTATCTGGTTGACCGTTAGCGGGTTGATTGTTAGCGGGTGAACGGATTGTCCTCTGGAGCATTCAGACTCTGAGGTCTCTGGGTGTTAAACTGCCTGACTTGTCATCACCAGAAACCCACAATCCACACGGCCCCACCTGAGTCACACACACACACCCACACACGTGTTTCTGACAAGCAGCTCCAGCTTCATGTGACGTCAGATAGCGATCGATGCGTCGCACAACGGCGGGTTATATTTAGAACAACAGAACACCTTCGTTCTGAAACCTTTGTCTGGACCAACTGGATCCGGTTGCTTGATGAAACCCCAGAGTGACAGACACACCTTAAATCATTCAAGACAAACGGCTCCATCTCTCAGCCTCACACACGCAGATTTAGTGGTAATCTGACTCCGAGCAGCCAGGCAGGGCGGCCTGCAAACCTGATCTGCATCATCTCCCGCTGAGCCTCAACGATGCTGTACAAACTCAATAAAGAGGAAAAAACGCCAGGAATGAAAATTCATGAGCTGCGACAGACACAAACCGTAACAACCACGCTCTAAAACCAACACGAGTCACATTGCGTCGCTTCGTCACTTCCAGCTTCAGTCATTGGTCCAGCAGGGCTGCATCTGATCTGCATGGGGCCCGGGGCAGAAACAGACCGGGATCCACCTCCAGCTAAACCCACCAACCGCTGCACCGTCCCTTTAAACGCTTGGATGCAAAACGTATCAATTATGCTTAAGGCTCAGGGAAAAGTTGCATCTTTTGCAAAAGCCCAACATATCAGTTGTGATGCAAAACGTCAGGAAATAAACTAAAAAGCGCCGCATGCAGATGTAACCCTGCAGAGCATCACACAGGAAAACATGTCTAATTGAGCTTTTCCTAAAAACAATTAACATTGATGATTTTAGCAAAACTAAAAGAAGTGTATCAAAAATCATACATTAGAATTTTGTCCTTACTTTCCCTCCATACATTTTACATTTATTTTACATAAATCAAAATATGTAGCAGCAGGTGCAGATCAGTTTGCATACAACAAACTGCAACGCAAAAAGAAATGGTAAACTGGGGGAAAAGGCTTTTTGAGTCTGTTTTCCTTCCATACATTTTGCAATATAATAAAAATAAACTAATTTAGCAAAGTAAAAGTGTAATGTTTGAATCAAAAATGATTCATTTTTAAGGTAAACATTTTAAACGTGAACTAGCTGCTTACAGGTGCAGCAGTTTGCACATTCCTCGGGCCGGCTTACCTCCGGTCGCGGCAGCGGCGGCGGACTTGTAGCCCTTCTCGTTGGTGCAGACGCCGCGGCCGTGCAGCAGGGCGTGCAGCGGCTTCTCCTCGCCGCTGCGCGGCAGGCAGCGCAGCCCTTTGGTGCAGGTGCCCGTGTAGACGCCGCACGCCTGACCCTCGGCCAGCGCGCAGGTCAGGCAGCAGCCGCAGCCCGGCTCCTTCACCAGCTGGCAGCCGACGGGCACCGGCGGGCACATGGACAGCGCCTTGTCATCGCACGGCTCGCAGGGCACGTAGGAGGCCGAGCAGCGGGAGGAGAGTCCCAGGATGATGGTGAGCAGGAGGCAGCAGCTCAGGAACATCTTCAGTCCGTCCCGGTCTGACGGACAGCCCGACTCAGCGCAGATAATCCGATTCTCACAGTTTATCCAGGAGTGCAGCTCTCCAGTAAACCCGTCATGAACAGCAGGAGTTCTCTCTGAGCTTCAGGAGTTTTTCTCTCTGGGAGTAAAAAACCAAACCAGGGGCAGCAGCGGCGGTCCTGCGCAGCCTGTCCTTCCTGTTGGTCTCCTGCAGACTCTCTCCAGCAGCAGCAGCAGCAGCAGCAGTTTTCCTCAGCAGACTGATCAGCTGCAGACATGCGAGCCTTTTTAAAACAGCCGAGAAACCCGGGACCATGAATAGGGCGAGCAGCAGCAGAGGGAGGCGCACTTGTTCCCGGCCTGGCCGGCGGCCAGCAGGAGGAGGAGGATCCCAGTTTCACCCCGAGCCACCGAGCGACGGCTCGACTGATGCGCAAAACCTGCGGATCCCGCAAACAAAACCACTTCTGCACCGAACCACGCGCGGCTTATGTCAAAAGTGAAAGAGAAATCAGAGGGGAGACGTTTTCTGTTTGAGCGAAAATCCCCGCAGTTTGTCTCCTGTCAGCGCAAATGAAAGGAAAAGTGCAGGGAAGAGTTCGGGAAACCCCCCGCTGTTTGCGTTCCTTCTCAGTTTGTGCGCAAATCCTGCCTGAACTCCGCAGCACCTGTTGCGTCCAGAGGGAAGCAGGTTCAGCTGCGCTGCTTTAGCCGCAAAGTGCGCACAGGGCTGCGCTGTTCTGCTGCAATTCTCCTTTCTGAGCGCATTTTCTCCGCTTTTAATGCAAAACTCCGGAGAAATCCGCAACTTTTCCCGCTGCATTCTGAGGCTGAGCTCGCCGCTAGAAGGCGCTGTTCCGCCCGGCATTCCTCAGAAATGACAGTTTTATCACATCACCAGCCCCAAACTCCGACTTGAAGCTGTAATCCACGCTCTGCTGAGAGAACAGAAAAAACTCAGCTTTTCCGTGGAATGAGTGAGTGACTGCGTAACGATTTAATTTGACTGGTTTTGTTGCAGAGCCGAGCTGAACATCCAGGCTGGTCTGCACACCAAGCCGACATATCTGCGGGTTCTGCTCCCGCTTCCTCCGGCTCTTGTTTTGGAGGGACACGTTGGGAACGTTTTAGTCACAAACGAGTCCTGCAGCTTCCACCCAAACAACAACAAATAAAAGCAGTTTCCAGAAACTGAGGGGCGTGACCGGATCCTGGGAGACATAAATCTGGTGATAATGAAGAGATTAATTAGGACAATAAAGCAGCAGGGTTTTAATGATGCGTCTCTGCAGGGGAAATTTCCTCCAGCTAAAGGATGTACATCGTGCTCTTTTTTTGACCACTGAAGGAACTCAATGTTCCAGCTCTTTTCTTCCCCTCTGCTCCCCATTCTTTGCTCGATGCAAATCCTAATTCCCCCTGGATCTATTCATGCATCAATCCATCTGTTCCTCCCTTGGACCTCCTCCTCCTCCTCCTCTTTCTCCTCCTGCTCCTCCTCCTCCTCGCATCCTTCTGAAGCTCCAGTGGGTTTGAAAAGTGCAAACTCATGTCTGAACATCTGAAAGTCTGAAATCCTCCTCTGGGTTTTGGACTCATCACCAAACGCAGCAGAGGCAGAAAAAATACTCAAAGTCCAAATAAGTAAAAAAAAAAATAAATGAACAAAGACGATGAAAACCACTGGAAACAATCTGAGACTAAAGTTGATTTGGAGAAAAAGGTTCAAATTCTGAGAGAATTTCAAAATTTTGAGACTAAATTAAAGGAGAGCAGACAGACTTCTGAGATTACAATCATGATTGATTTTTTTTTGTTTGTTTTATTCAGTTGCTTTTATCATCTTCTGAACCAAAAGTAAAAACTTGTTTCGAAAAATTCTCAAAATATTGAAAGTAAAAGTTTGTTGATAGTTTGGAGGTTTATTTTATTTTATTTGTCTGGTTTTACATATATATATATATATATATATATATATATATATATATATGTAAAGTTTTTCCCATTCAGCCCTTCTTACTGCTGATTTTTTATCCCTCTGGTTTAGGAGTCAATTTATGAGACAATTTTGAGATAAAAATAAATAAATAAAAAAATCTTTAAAAAAAAGACATTTTGAGCTCCAAAAGAAAAAACTTTGCCAGAGAAAAAAACCCAGAAAATTTCAGATTCTAGAAAAAAAACAAAAGATTTCTGAGCTTAAAGAGTTAAAATTGTTTTAACTTCCATGTTTTTCCATAAAATATGTGAAATTAATCTCAAAATTTCAGAGTTTTTTTCTCCCAAAAGTTTTTGGAGCTCAGAAATGTCATTTTTATAGAAAATTTCTGATGTCACAATTTCTTGGTTTTCTTTCCATATGTTGTACATATTTTCTAGATAAACCGTAGAGATATTCTGGGCTTGTGAAGTTGAAAATGTTCAACTTTTGGAGCTTCAAAAATGTCAAAATTTCTGCTCTTTATTCTTTCAAATTTGCTCCTTTTTTCTGCTTAACGGCTCTAATGTGCCTCCATAAAAATCTGAGTGCAGAAACAAATAAAAAGCAGGAGCCAGGATTTGTTTCAATCAAGTAATTTTCGTTTTCCATAACTCAAGTTAAAATAAATGAATCTGGCTGCCGGTTAAGTAATTACAACATAGATTTATGAAGCTGCGCTCCCTGAAATTGCTCAAGTTAATGCTACTCAATCAGTTAATTTAATAAAAACTAAAGGCAGCGAGTTGAGAGGATCAGTAATAATGTTTTACAGTGCAGGCCTGGCAGTCACCTCCATCAGTTTGACCCCATCAGTGACCCCTGACTGCACCGTGCCAGCCATCCTGCCAGTGAAACGCTGCGCTCTGATTGGCTGCCGCGCGGCTGCGGCCGTAAATCTGCCGCGCTGCGCCGGTCCTCGTCTTCAAACACGCTGCAGCCGAGCCGAGCTTGGACCGAAATAAAAAAGCCACAGATCCATTTCTGAACTTTTAATTCCAAGCTTTTAGAACAGCTTGTTCCTGAGAGAGCCGTTTTATTTTCTGGAACGTCGCAGCAGGTTGGACTCATGTTATGAAGTGACATGATTACATGATGACATGATTAATGAAATTTCACGACTTGGTGGACTGTTGGATTCTGCAAGCTATGTTTAAAATACATAACAGTAAATTACCAGCACATTTGCAAAAGAGATTTATTAGAAGAGACTCCATTTATAATTTGAGAAGAGATTAAAAAAGGAGCTGAACAAATGAAAACCAGAACAGATTCATTTTGTGCTCCAGTTAATCTTTTTTCATTCAGACTTGTGACGTTTAAGCTGCAAACGAGATTTAACCTCCGATTGATTCTGATAGGTCCTGCCTTGACCTTTGACTCCAACCCTTCAGCTTTTCTCCTGGATGAGCCGCTGAAGGAGACGTGAAAGCTCCCTGCGGTGCGTCTGCTCTGGTTCTGCTGGAGCTTCCTTCCTGTGAAAGGAGAGTTTTCCTCTCCGCTGTCGCCACATGCAGCTCAGAAAACATCCATGGAAAAAATACTTCATAAAACTTTCTCAGTTTCACAGAAAAGGTTTTTCTGTTTACTTGAGGTGGAATTCGGGTTTTCTGAAAAACAGTTAACGAGTTAAAGTTGTTAGCTAAAACTAGCCTTTCCTATTTATCCATGTGTGTAATTATAACTCAGTCCTGCACTAATAAAGTCTAAATCATTCAGACTTCAGTCAACCAGTCCAGAATAATAAATCCGAAACGGACTTTCATCCTTCACATGTATTTAAATCTAATCTATCAAGCATGGTGGTGGCTGCATCAGGCTGTGGGGCTTCCATTGGCAGTCTGGATTCGTTAAACCAGTATGTTGGCTGTTTGGTTTTCCAGAATGAGTTTCAACATTTTTGTCGTTTTTACTCTGCTTGTTGAACATTAAACTCAGAGCTTCCTGTCTGCTGTCAGATCGCCACAGACGTGTTTGAGTTCAGATCACTTCTGCGTGCCGTCACCGTTCACGTGACTTTGTGGTGTTTATCTGCCTTTCGTGTGGAAAATGGAGAGCAGAGAAGCTTTCCACTTCATCAGGTCGTCACGTTCCGCGGCGCTCCCCAAACCGAAAGCTGTTGCCGTGAGCAGACAGCGCGGCTCCAACAACAAACCCTGCGCTCTGCTGTTCGTTCAAAAACTGCAGGCGCGTCTGCTCTGTGTCGCTTCAGCTGCATGTCGGACCTGCTGTAATTCAGCCCACATGCAGAACCGTCACACGAGCAACAGGCTTCTGCAGTCAGAGCGCTGGAGGAGCCATCATGGACGCTCTGGGGTTCGCGTGCAGACGGGAGGCGTCACAGTTTCAGTTTGATCTGCGCCATCTTGGTAGGAAAACAGCACAGAGCTGGACCACGGCTACCAGAGCAACAGAAACAAAGTATATGGACACACCTGACCAATGAGCAAGAGAAATATAGAAAAACAAAATGGCTGCTGTCGGGATCGACCCGAATGAGACAGAGAATGGAAACATGTCAGACGATAATGTTGGTGAATATGAAGAGTGTTTATTCACCTGGTGACTGGCAGCATGAGTACATGTAGCAACAAACATGGTGGCTACATTAGCTAAGCTAACTGCTAGTTGGGCAGTAAGTATCACTGATATTTGTCTTAGTATTACACAGAGAACTCACAAACTGTGATGGAGTTATAGTTGTAATGTGAACGAGGCCAGAGCTAGCTCTGAACTTGTGGTTTGTTTATTGTTGTCATAGCAACTCCAGAAAACTGCCTACCAAGATGGCCGTCAGTTACAAACTCCACAGAAGTGAGGCGTCGCACGAGAACTGTGTGTTGTATCTTCCAGGCTGATCTTTGGCGATCAGGTCCAGTTATAGGAGAATATGTTGGAATTTAAAAATCAATAATTCATCTATATTCATGGGGTCGGCTAAACAAATGCACCAAAATCCACTTTTTTAAACAAATGTGACTTTTTCACGGCAGTTTGAACAACTTCATTCTGATGTTTTCATCCAAACAAACTTTGATTTGAGCCACTTGTGGAATTAAATTGGTTTCATATCCAATAGTTTCCAAAGTGCTTACAGCCTGAAACAGTCATGTCACTTTTTCTGCGACTTTTCCCTGATTCCTCTCTAAACGTTCTCGACTCCGACTGCCTGAAACTCCCGGAGGGAATCGACCGACCCGAACGGGTCGACAAATGGGACCGAATATAAAATATCCAGACTCAAGTAGCTGCAGCCTGTCATGTTCAGTTATTTATAATAACAAGTTCTTGCTGCTTTAGATGAGTGGAAACTTCTGGGTGATGAACGCTGACCTGGATCCAGTCCCAGTAAAATGCTTCAGAGATCCCAGGCCTAAAACTGAAGACGTGTTCAGCAACGTGTTGCGTTCGCTGCCCATCTTGGACACCGCCGGTCCTTGGATTGCTCTTTGCTTTCGGAAATTATTCAGGAACATCTGCAGACTAAAAACAGCCGGCTGCTTGCGAGGTTTTACCCGGCGGCTTATCGCCCCGCGGCGCTCAGATAAGCCTTCGCTCCGACTCGCGTTACAGCCTCATGCAGGCCTCCGCCCAGGGAACTTCACCCGGCCTGGAAAACCCGTCCGCTCGGGCGCACGTCCCACCCGCTGTTGACAGCAACGCCATGGCAACGCTGTCAACTGCCACCAAGATGCCATCTGAGTCCCAGCCAGCGGGAGAGTCTGAACTCCCAGTAAACCGATTTGAGGCGTTTTCATCTTGAAGTGTTTGGGTTTCACCGATCCAGCCCACATACACAGAAAACCCACAAAGTTTCCCTCAGTTATTCAGGCAACGCGTTGCTGATCCGATCGCCGGTTCTGTTAATCCTCTGTTGCTGTTTGACCCGTTTGTTCTCTACGCCTCATTAAAATCTGAGCTGCAAACATCAATACTAGATGTGAAGATTCGTTTTTACGGTGATCAGATATAAAAGTTCAGGTTTGTTTCTTGTGAAATCGTTGATTTGATGGTTTTCACTCTGAGTGGAAGAGATAAAACGAGGCTGAATGTGTTGCAGGTTGACATTGCCGATAATGGAGGCAGCAGCATGTTGACAATCGGCTCAGACCAGAGACTCAACACTTTCATCTCACTGTGATGTCAAAAAGAAAAATCTTTTCAATTGTTTGGATTATCAAAATTATTTCCACCTGCTAATTCAGAATCAGCTTCATTTGAGAAAACAAACCATTTTTAATATAAATAAAGATTTTCTTGTGAATGTAAAAAGTTTTTACAGAAGAGGAAGACATGTTTGAATTAGGACACATATTCATGGTACTGGCCTGAATACTGAGCATCAACCTGAACTCTGAACAGTTGATGTCCAGCATGTGTGGGATCGGCAGAGATGTTAGTTGCCCTTTTCCTGACCTTTGACATGTACAAGTCAAATCTTGTAGATGTTATGAATGTTATGATGCATATCGGTGACATGAAGGTCCGACTGCAGACACTTTAAAAAGTACCAGGTAAAATTTACCTGAAGTGGAACAGATCAGGGTTTCTGAGGCTGAGCAGATATTAAGCTGCTCAGATTGCCATAAAAAAAAAACAGTTGTAGCTTTAATTAGTGACAGACTTTGGGTTTCATGTTGCACTTTGTCCAACTTTTACATCGTTGATATGAGATTTGCGCCACAATCTGCACCAGAAGAAGCCAGATGGTGAATCTACCTGAAGCTAACCAAAGTTGCTTCTCTACAACTTTAAATTCCATAAGAGGAGGCGGCCATCTTTACTGCGCTGCTGGAGGACTGCTTGGTTCTTCTTCTGCGCATCCAGAAGACACAGAAATCTGACTGCATTTAATCAGTAGCATGAACGACGGCGCAGAAAAAATGGCTTTCAGAGAGAAAGAAGTTAAAATGTAATTCATAACATCTACAAGATCTTACTCGTACAGGTCAAAGGTCAGGGAAAGGGCAGCTAAGATTTCTGCAGATCCCACATATGCTGGACATGAGCTGTTCAAACATCTCTTCCTTGTTTTGCAAAAGCAAAACTTTTTTATTTATATCTAAAATGCAGATTTCTGTTTGCTGAAACAGATGAAAATAATTTTAATCAGACGTTGAAATCGCTGAAGACTCGCCTGGTCGTCGTGACGACGGGATGTGACTGAGCCCACCTGATGGTTCTCAGTTTGAACTCTGTGATTTCTGCAGTTTTTGTGTCGTCATGTTGAGCCGTTTGCTTGCTGCCCGGCTGACCTGCGTGGGAATCCGGCTGCGTTCGTGAAGCCGACCGGCCCGGTCCAAACTGACTAATCCCATGAACAAATATTTGAAATTTGTATGGAGAGATCCTTCAAACACGTCCAAACAACGTCTTCAGGCTGCCACGTTCAGCCCACGCTCTTAAAACAAACATCTGCATTAAAATTCCTCTGCAGGCGGAACGTCAGAGTTACATAAATAGACACAAACAAACAGAAACGTCATCAGCAAAGTGTTGCAGCAACGTTCTGTTGAAATAAAGAGCCGAGCAGCAACCTGGTGGTTCAGTTAGAGAGGAAACCACTGAACAACAGAAACGACTCGGTGATCGTCTGCCTCTGGATTCATCATCACATCCAAGCTGCTGTGTGTTTATTTCACACAAGGATCTCCAACGTGAGGCTCGGGGGCCATTTCAGGACCTCAGGATGATTTTGTTTGGGCCTTTTTTAAATAATGCAGTCAAATTAAAATCTTCACAATTACTCTGCTTATGAGATGATGCGATTTATATCAAAGACCTTTTGTTTGAGCTTCAAAGGTCAAATTAAGATTAATCACAATTAGTTCCTAACCCTAACCTTTACTTTTGGAGCTCAGAAATATCCATGTTTTTGTATAAAATGTTAATTTCAGAGATTTTTGGTGGCATGTTGTTGAATCTGCAGCCTGAACAACACAAACTGTTTGTCTGGATGGAGCTTCAGACTCACAGCTGCTGACATTAAAATCTCTATTAACACCAAGATGCTTTTTATTACTGAAGAAAATTGAGAAAAATCTGAGAATTTCCCGTAAATGACGTCAGTAGCTTGTATGCAGCACCAAAGGGCGATCAGACCCGAACCGGATTATTCTGCAGTTTGAGGTTAAAGCCCCGGTTCTGTTTGGTAAAACGGAGCCGTTTCAGCGGTTCACGACATTAACGCTGCCTCAGATGAAGACAAGCATGAAAACCACAATATATGGACCGGTCGAATGTGGGCTGATTTATTCAGCATTAATTACGGGTTCCTCTCTTCGTCGCTCTCCGAACAGAGACGTTTCCCTCTGGGCTCGGCGCCGCTTCCTCGGTTTGACCTGAGCGCCTCCCGGCCGCTGGGTGAGGGTTTGAACATTAAACCTTCCTGTGGATGTGAGCAGCTGTTTGGTTAGGGTGATTAAAGACTTGGGTTTGAATCCTGATTTGGTCGGAGCGGAGAAGCACAAACTGGACACGGAGGCTTTGGCAGCGGATATAATTACAGTGAATTATTCAGCAGCTCCAAACCCAAACATGAAGGCTTTCATTTTCTAAACCAGCTTACAAGAGAGCAGCCGGAGCCCAGAGGGGCCCGCTGCTAGGGCCCGGAGCCCGGAGGGGCCCGGAGCCCGGAGCGACCCGCTGCTAGGGCCCGGAGCCCGGAGGGGCCCGGAGCCCGGAGCCCAGAGCGACCCGCTGCTAGGGCCCGGAGCCCGGAGGGGCCCGGAGCGACCCGCTCCTAGGGCCCGGAGCCCGGAGCCCGGAGCCCGGAGCGACCCGCTGCTAGGGCCCGGAGCCCGGAGGGGCCCGGAGCCCGGAGCGACCCGCTCCTAGGGCCCGGAGCCCGGAGCGACCCGGAGCCCGGAGCGACCCGCTCCTAGGGCCCGGAGCCCGGAGGGGCCCGGAGCCCGGAGGGGCCCGCTCCTAGGGCCCGGAGCCCGGAGGGGTCCGCTCCTAGGGCCCGGAGCCCAGAGCGACCCGCTGCTAGGGCCCGGAGCCCGGAGGGGCCCGGAGCCCGGAGGGGTCCGCTGCTAGGGCCCGGAGCCCAGAGCGACCCGCTCCTCGGACCGCGCACCTGGAGGTGGGTCCGATTGGTTCAGACACAGATACAGCCTTTTAATTCAACCTGATGCAGCAGTAAGTGGGGGAGGGGATCTGGTGAGGACATGAAGACAGGCAGATGATGGGTCGGTCTCAGCCAGTGTTCTGGACCGGGACCGTTTGCTTCAGAACCTTGACGAAGTGCGCCGGGTCGTTATGGCTCCGCGCCGATTACTCTGGATGAACCCAGCTGTGGCTCCAGCAAATGGACCTGAAAAGCTTGTGGTGGAAATGAGACGAGATGTTCTGGTTCTGGTTCTGATTCTGTAGAGGCCAGAGCGGGTTTGGCTTCTTTAGGGTTTCAAAAAAAAAAAAAGTTACACAAACAACACGGATCTTCTTATTAATGAGATCCAAGGAGGAGATTCCTCCAGCCGGGGATGAGCAGAGTAGATATGAGGAGTCAACATCTTCTGCTCACTACTGTCATCCTGGCTGAGGTTTTAATCCAGTTTCAGAGATACTTTACTAATCCAACAAGGGAATTAAGCTCATATTTCAGGTTCTTCAAAAAGATGGTGCTTCAGACAGGAAGTCCTGCAGCAGTCTGTTGTACAGCATGTCTGAAGAAGCTTCTGACTGAAGACACGGCAGCAGTCTCATCTGCCTGTAACTTTCTTGATTTTATGAAGAGTCCTTCTTTAAACCATCATCTCGAGTCCGTTAGAAAAATCAAATCAAACTTTATTCGTATAGCAGATTTCAGCAGCGAGGGATTTACATCATAACTAACTAAACACAAAGTGGAGCTTCTTCTTCTACTGCTTTCACTCCGACTGCGTTATACGGAACAAAATACCAGGACCAGAACCAGAACCAGAACCAGAACCAGGACGAGGTCCAGAACCAGGACCAGAACCAGAACCAGGACAAGAACCAGAACCAGAACCAGGACAAGAACCAGAACCAGGACCAGAACCAGGACAAGAACCAGAACCAGAACCAGAACCAGGACCAGAACCAGGACCAGGACCAGGACAAGAACCAGAACCAGAACCAGAACCAGGACGAGGTCCAGAACCAGGACCAGAACCAGAACCAGGACCAGAACCAGGACAAGAACCAGGACCAGGACGAGGTCCAGAACCAGGACCAGAACCAGAACCAGAACCAGGACCAGAACCAGGACAAGAACCAGAACCAGAACCAGAACCAGGACCAGAACCAGGACAAGAACCAGAACCAGAACCAGAACCAGAACCAGGACCAGAACCAGGACCAGAACCAGGACAAGAACCAGAACCAGAACCAGGACCAGAACCAGGACCAGAACCAGGACCAGGACCAGGACAAGAACCAGAACCAGAACCAGAACCAGGACCAGAACCAGAACCAGGACCAGAACCAGGACCAGAACCAGGACAAGAACCAGAACCAGAACCAGAACCAGGACAAGAACCAGAACCAGAACCAGAACCAGGACCAGAACCAGAACCAGGACCAGAACCAGGACAAGAACCAGAACCAGAACCAGAACCAGGACGAGGTCCAGAACCAGGACCAGAACCAGAACCAGGACCAG